>JAQFZC010005692.1:0-13714 GCA_034695205.1 Dicyrtoma fusca
TAGTAAATAACACTTTTTCAAAAGGGTCAAAACTAGTAAATAACACTTTTTCAAAAAAGTCAAAACTAGTAAATAACCTTTTTTTTCAAAACTGTCAAAACTAGTAAATAACACTTTTTCAAAAAGGTCTAAACTAGTAAATAATACTTTTTCAAAACGGTCAAAAACCTATAAATTACCATTTTCAAAAACATTCAAAACTAGGTAAGTATATTACCGTTGCGAAAAGGTTAAGCCATGCCCAGCGTGTTTTATCCGTAGTTAAAAAAAATATATACACAACGGAAAAGTGGAGGAGGTTGGAATCTGGAGGAAAACAGCGGGTAGGTGGTAGGTAGTATAAAAGCAAGTTCATTGAATGAAGATGCGTTCTCAATTCGCATTTCAAATTGATGGAATTCCATGTGCGAACAGAACAGAACCCAAAACATTATTGTCTATAGTCTATAGACATACACACTAGGATCTGGCTGGGCATCTATCAATGAGATTTGGTTTTTTTCTATCAGGGCAAAAATGCTTGTGTGTGACGCGCTGCTTTTGTGAAAAAAAAGTGAACATTATTAAAATAAATAGTAATGAAGCCTTTTACTACTGCGGTGCTGGTACTTTGTTCAGCTTCTACTATGTATTTCCAAAATGCTTACAGCTACAGGCTACAGCAAACTGTCTGATTATTTGGCTTGGTTCGTTTCTGTTGACACTTGGAAGGTTTGACGTGACGCACATTTTTTTTCTCTTTACTTTTTCTTTCAGCATTTTTACAACGCATTGGGAAGGCAATGGAATGGTAAGTACTATTCAATAGGATATATATATATATATGGCACACTACGACACTTGTGCCATAAATCTATAGATTTGAAAGCTCCATGATGTGTTGTTCGACGGAGAGCCTTGAGTAGACGAGTAGTAAGACACTTTTAAAATAGATTTAAAAAAGTTTTCCACGCAAACTATTTCCTATTGTTATGCTCATTCTCAATCATGATTCGCTCCTCATTCATAAAGTCATCAGAAGGAACGACGAGATGTTAAATCTGTCGTAAAAGTAAAAATAAATGTAAAAAGCATGTGACTGCGGACGTAAACGTAGGTACAGCAGTCGACCAAGTGACGCTCTGCGGTCTTGCGGTATGTACTGTGTATTACGGATTATGGAATTGACAGCACTTTAAAGATTTTAATACATTTAATAATAATATGGATATATACGTCATGTAATGATGTGAAGGAAATAACTTTGCTAAGAAAACAAAAGGACAGTACTGATGCTGAGAATAGTACACTGAAGGAACGTCAAGAAAAAGGATTGGGAAATATCTTTAGAGTGATCCCTGTGGGAGATTCCTGCATGAGCTGCGTGGAAATATCTATTTTCATTTTCTATTTCTATGCCTTACCTACATCAATCTATATAAAAGAACTTTGAGCCCACAGGAGTTCGCTCAAAATATATAAGAAGTTCTGTCCAGAATGGTTGCACATTTCTATTGTTTACCGCCGTATCTGGTTGGTATAAATGGTATAACCAGCGCAAAGTAGGTACCTACGTTAGGTAACATTGTAACTTATTTATGAACGACACGGGAATTAATTAAGAATGCTGTGCTTCGACGTAATAGTAAAGGCAGGGAGGTAATAGCTAACCCAAATATAGTCAATAGAAGTGGAGCACGTCGTTAGTTCTCCAAGGTGCAAAAACTTTTATCTACTTTTTAAAAAAACAAATCATACAAAGGCGTCCAACGCAGCAACGATACGACGGGATTAGTTCCATTGAATTGGATAGGAGCTCCTAATTTAATTTAATCTTTTCGAAACGGTAATATGCTTAGTTTTGAATGTTTTTGAAAAAGTGTTATTTACTAGTTTTGACCGTTTTGAAAAAGTGTTATTTACTAGTTTTGACCGTTTTGTAAGTGTTATTTATTAGTTTTGACCGTTTTGAAAAAGTGTTGTTTATTAGTTTTGACTGTTTTGAAGTGTTATTTACTAGTTTTGACCGTTTTGAAAAAGTGTTATTTACTAGTTTTGACCGTTTTGAAAAAGTTAATTTATAGAAATAAAGACTTTGTAAAACATTCTTTTCGTGGTTTGCCCGTTGCGAATAGGTAAATACCTTCATTATTGCACAACATGGTAACTTCACTAACTGTTTTTTGGTACATCTTCATCGGCAGTCAGATATCTTTAACTTCTAGGTTAGATCGGATCTGTGGGCTGGTTTGTTTGGCATTGACCGATGAAGGAAGTGAAAGCTGAAGAGTGTAAGGGGAAGTTGCTGGGGGCGATGAGCGCAGCGCGCTGGAAGTTGCAGCTAAAGACAAAAATAATAAATTATTATTATAAATCAAGTGTTTCCAAAATAATACAATAACGCAACTTCACTACACTAGTTCACTACATAAACTAATTCCTATACGTGCAATGTTTCTTTGGATTTGATTTGCTTAGCTAGGTAACGTGTGTATAACGATTACGCAATTGCTCCACTCATTAAAAAACATAAAGAATTCTCTGTCATTTGCAACGGACAACAATGCCAATGGAATGGCAACTGGAAGCAAGTTGTACAGAACAGAAGAAATTGAATTAATGCAGTCACATAACAGCTAGCTTAACAAAATGAAATATTGCAGATGCGATTGCGAATGAAAAAAAAGAGAACATTTAGCTATTCGAATGTAGCACACCTACTAGTGTTAGTGAGGCAGAGTGCTTTAGCATAACAGGGATGCCAGGGAATAAATAGCCAGCAAAATGATCAAGTAAATAGGCATGTACAGCACATGCTGCTGCAAGGACTGAAACTGCAAAAGTAAAAATGTGGAATACTTCAACATAATTATCTATATCGTAGACACAATGTTGACAGTCATACATTGATTCACATAGGAGACGTGATTCTGTAGCCGCAACCAGTAACAGCAACCTATAAAGAGCAGAATAGAACAGAACAGAACATCATCATTATCAGTCCCAGAGCCAAAGCAAAAATTCTCCTCACAACAAGACCAAGGATAAAAGGAGAAGAGCAACTTACTATGTACTGCTCGAAGCCCAAGCCAAAAGGATAAAGGAAAACCAACTCAAATCTATCTATAAAGTCCAATAATAATATGAGAGCAGAAAGTACATACTATCGGCCGTGCCAGCGTCAGTGGCGGATTCAGCTGTAGGCAGAGTAGACAAGTTGTAGAAAGCTTCGTAGACAAAAAATCCTGAAATTGAAAGTACTAATTTAAAACAACTTACCTAATATTTTTGTAATGTGCTCCAAAACTGATTTGATTAACCTTTTCGAAACGGTACTATATGCAGTTTTACATACCTTTGAAAGTTAATTTCTTGTTTTGACCTTTTTGAAAATGTTAATTTCTTGTTTTGACCTTTCTGAAAATGTTAATTTCTTGTTTTGACCTTTTTTGAAAGTGTTATTTTCTTGATTTGACCTTTTTTGAAAATGTTAATTTCTTGTTTTGACCTTTTTAAAAGTGCTAATTTACTATGTAAAATGGGTCGTTTTTCAAAATCGACAATTTTTTTGAAAAGTCCATTTTTGAAACTGCACCTTTTGAAAATCCTTTTGAAAATTGACGGAATTTTTTCACAAATACATTTTTTGAAAGAACCTTGGTTTGTGTTGAACGATTCAGTTGGAAAAAGTTACCTCTTCTATGCTCTGCCTACAATGAAACTATTTCTAGACCCGCTACGGACCAAAATACACTCTCTGTATTACAGAACAAAAAAATGGTTGTATAGTTACAGAACACTTAGTACATATTTAAGTGTAGTAAATGGTAAAGGAGTTAAGGTAGTACATATGTTGCTACTAGCACAAAAAGATATGGAGTTGTTTTGTACCTACTTTAGTTTGGCTCTGTCATCAGTGCGATCATCAGCTGATGCTCAAATGCTCCTACTTGATGTGAATCTAAGCCCTGGCTTGGCCTTTTCCATTTGACTCTGTGTGTGTAGCTCCGTTCATGCTGATCTGTAACACTTAGCACTATATTTAATGCGATTACACGATAGCGATAGCCTTCTCTTCATTGGAGTCAAATTATCTTGTGTAGTAAATGCATCCTCTGTTATGCTATCAGTATCAGTATCAGCTAACCACTACATACACTGTACTTCCATTGCCATAGCTACCTAGGTACCTACTGCATCTCTAAAAATTCGCATCTCTATCTCTTCTCTATAGTCAGCAGAGCTACCACTCCACATTTAAAAGTAAATTCTGAATTTGACTCTGAATCTGAATTACGCGTCCAGATTAGAATGTAGAAATGCTTCCTCATGAGATGAGATTCATAACATTTTTTTCTGTGGTTCTTTCTTCATCTTTCTTGTACAACTAACAACTAAACTGTTGCAGACTGGATGAGACAGACAGACGTGAAGAACTGAAACTGAAATCATGTGAAATACCCTGCAATGAAATGAAACGAGGAGAGCACACACACAAAAAAAAAGAGTAAGTAACGCTTCATGTTAAATGCTAAACTAATGTTAATGTTACGCTCACTACTTTCAATAAAGCTGTACACTGACTCTACAGTACAATACAATCACGTACAAGTACAAAGTTCTATTCTACATAATATACCTGTATACCTATAGCTAGAATAAATATAATAAAATTATACATACATACTTTAGTAGCCTCTATGAGTTCTACGGGTCTCTTTTACAATATGTATCTAAAATATATGGTATAGGCAGTTGTAGGTCTGTACTTACAATTATTGCAATAATTAATAAGCACAAAATCCAATTCCACATCACACTCTCTAACATTTCTCTTGAACTTTGTAGAGCCTATATACGACCATGCTAAAAGTAACTCAACTACAACTTATTACAGCTAACACTAACCAATAGCATATTTGCATCACCATTACTACCACTGCACTATTACCACGACGTACTATCAACACTAACACCCAGAAGACCGACCAAGACCAACTGGCATTTGGCATTTGGCACTGGCATGGCAGGCAGTGCTAATTCTAATATCAATATTTCCACATATAAGTATATATATAATTTCCTCAATCATTTTCATTCCCTCAGAGTAATTTTCATTTTCATTTCCACGACCAAGTCCAACCCGTGAAGTACGTATCTATACACATACATACATATATAGCTGAGAGCATTAAATTACTAAAATGACTAAAATTACACCCAGGCAAATGCAATCCGGTATGTTTTAAGGACTGTTACATAGATTGTTTGCACAGTACTGCCTCTCTGCATACACATATCTGTAGAATGGATGATACAGTCGACTTGGATTCGTTCGTTTAAACATGGAAACAGAAAATTATGACCTAGGAACTACTTAGCAACTGACTATGACTCAAATGACTGTGTGAACTGTGAAGTACCTACAACTTACATACACACAAGTCTATAGCAAAGGAAAAGTAAAGCCCACTCCACCAAAACACCAATTCCCTTGCAGGGGAAACATTTTATTACAGGCAGAGAACAGAACACAGAACAACTCAACTCAACAACTTGAGCTCTCTTTCTCGAGCAACACTACCTACCAGTATTTAAACGAAAGCGTACAAGGCACAAGGTAAGCCAAGGCAGTTCTAATGTAGTTCTGGTCCTAGTCCTAATTTTGACAAGTCCAAAATTGAATCTATACTTCTTCTAGTTTCAGTTTCTAGTTCCAACTGGTATAATGGTACTGGTAGTGGCACTACTATGCTGGTAGCAATACTGCGCTAGAATTCTAGAATACAGCTATAGGCCAGTGCTATGGCGCTAGGTTAAAGCTTCAACTTCAATCCATCCGCATCCCACGAAAAATTGCGATGATGGCATACCTCTACAGAAATGACTTCGTGTAAACGTAAACAGTAACACACAACACACACACACATTGAGCACTCTATTGGTATCCGCATATTCTCTGCCAAAAATTGACAGAAGCCTTTCCTGCCTACAGATTACAGAAGATCCTACACACATTAACATTCTAAATCCAAATTCAAATTCACATTCAGTTTATGTATGTATTTCATGAGCTCCCTCATGATGGGGATGGGGCTACAGCCAAAACATCAAAATTATCCTCAATCCGATCTCCGGTACCCATCCGTCCCTGCTCTAATAAAATCCACATATTTATGTATGAAAAGTGTATGAATTTTTTCCAAGTGGAATCTCTAAAGAGGAAAATGGGAAACAATGTATCAAAATATCTCGAGACTCAAGAGCCCAAGAACAGCTGTACTCGAAAGCAAAAGCCAAAAACCCATTCAGATCCACTTCAACTAATAACTCACTAAGTCCAAGTCTAAGCCAGAAGCTAGCCGAAATATGTACCTACATATCTCATATAATCGCCCCTCCATTATTCGATTGCATGAATCTAGAAAAATTACGGAACTAATGCTATGTACATATAAAAGCTATATACATAATATTCCATAAATGCTAGGTCGAACACTTTAGGTGCATATTATATAAATAATACACCCAAGCACTCGCAATTAGGTATAGGTACCTAGGTACGTAATTCTGAGATGATTGTGTAAACTGTACTGTAAATAGTAAATGGTAAAGAACGGGGTAGAAAAATGAGCAGTATTCTGTAACTCTGTGACTCTGTGAATATATATTCCCAGCCAGGAGCTATGTATATAGCTACCGCTTCCAAACATAAATGACACGATCTATAGCTCAGTGTAACTGTATAAGAGTACTACTATGCGAGTAAGTAAAAGTCAAAAAGAATCAGTAATTGAAGGAAAAACTTCAAGTCAAAGAGTACAAGGGGAAAAGAAGGAAGATAAAAAAAAAAGGAAAAAGAAAAGAGACCCTCATTCTCATATCTTCGTGGATGGGTCTTCAGCTGATTGAGGATGAAACATTGTAAGTCATGTAAAAGTAAGAAAAGTGTTTAGCGTGTGCTTTATAATGTGTTTGAAGATGAAGCATCCGAGGTTCAGGTTCCACTCAGTCTTTCCTTCCACTGCTCAACACTAGATAGATGTGAACCAAAATCAACCCAACTTACTCCAAGAAAAGTGCACTCACTAGTCAATACGTGTAAGGAAGGTTTATACGTAATATCATCTCTATATAGAGCCAAGAACCTTAATTTTCCTTCTATACCTATATACCTATAGCTAGGTATATATACATCTCCCTATCCCCACTACACAACTACGCTGGGCCCTCATCTCATGGAACCTATCTATCTCTGAACACTGAACAACTTACTAGCAACGAACGAAAACGAACCCCACAAAATGCATTGAAGATATTTACAATCTCATCTCCTTCCACGACTCAACGGCATCGCAACGGCAACCCTACCCATCCTTTCCTTTAGGCTTCACAGAAGATGAGAATAAAAACAGAGAGCGAGAATACAGACTACAGAATGCAGATACAACAGCATAACCTTCCTATAAAATTTTGGTATATACACACATCTAGCTATACAATTCAGAATTTACTAACCACTACCACTAGACCATTAGGAGCCTTGCAAATATGACCTCAACCAATCTGGGGTCAAATATGATTCATTTTCGAAAAGATCAAAAAACGTGAAACAGGGGGCATTGTAATTGTAATAAAATAATAAAATTTTGAGAAGGTATAAAACTTAATAGTATACTTTTTCAAAACTGAAGAAACGTAAGTAAAAGTAGCGTTTTGAAAAGGTGCTAAACATGATTTAATAGACCTTTTCAAAATTGACAAAAAGTGACCATGACCTTTTTAAAAGGTGGAAAACTGACACATTTCAGGGAAAAAACTATTGTTGTTTCTATGACGTCAAACCTGGAAAGCCCCTTACGTTACGTTACAAATACAATAACCTATGCATGTAGAAGAAATGAAACAAGAAACTACTATTCTATTAGCACAGCTTTAGTTTTTACAGATAAATCTTGAGTCGAGTCTTCCCTATAGGCAATTATAGTATGTACAAATATACACATGTACATATTAAGTAAATCAGAATCAGAACCGAACTTATACCGAAGAAGGCCTATAAGCTATGAGAAATTTATACCCAATCCTACATTAGGTATACCTTACTACTCTATTCTATTCTGTATTCTGAATTCTGTATTTACTACACCACATACTACTGAAGACTGAAACTGAATGTAATGCACTGTAAAGTGTAAACTGTAATTGCCTTATGCCTTTCCTATTGAATGTAAGATGTGTAGAGTAGAGGTACTATCTTCCCATTAAACATTACGATCGCCTACATCACTAGCAGAGTCAGAGACGTGTAAAGGGCTGAAACATTAAAAACACTGTAAAATTATCGAGCTAAAGGAATAGAGAAGTTGCACATCTCTGAATCTGTACTCTGTAGTGTCTGTAGAAGTAAGTAGAATAGAATTGGTTGGTATTTTAGTGAGACTGCTCGAATCTCGAATGGGAAGAGTGAGCTCGAGAGTGTGAAGACGTGAACATCAACACACCGTCCACAGAATTTCCCAATTCTAGATTTAAATCGGCTCAGAAGAACCATTCGCCATTCTGTCAGCTGTTCTGAGTGTAACTACTGTACTGTGACTGTCCACTGTATGTATCGATGTATCTGCTGAGCGAGAGTACCTATAAATATAATGCTCGAAATAGAGAACAACAGTTACACAGTTTGTTAACTCGGATAAAATTGAAAACTAAAGTAAAGTAAAGTAAAGTAAGACAAATACTCACTTGAAAATGAAACTGTCCTAGCAAAAAGCAGCCGCAGAATGAATGCTATAGGTATGTATATAGATACAGGTATAGGTACACTATATTCAACAATACCCCTTCATTGCATCTGTAAATACTTGTGTCTCTCAAACTACATACAGGAAAAATAAACACCTAGCATTAACATCGAGAATTGCAACAGAAGTAAGCAGTAGGTATACACTATACAAGGAAAAAAAGAGGAAATACAAGGAATTCAGAATTGCACTGTGCACTACTGTGCAGACGCAAACTGCATCAAGTCTCACAGAATAGAACTAGAACTTTTGGAACTTACTTGATTACACTTTGACTAGGTATATATGTACCTAGTATATACAGTTGAACTGTTACTGTTAGTGTTGAATGCAATGCACTCGCACTGTGCAAATAAAAAAATGACAATGTCACATCCTAATAATTATCCTGTGAAATAAGCCACATAAAACACACATGTGTATTTGTAGCATTGTAACAGAAACTGCAAAACTGCATACACCTAGCCTATACATAGTCTAAGCGAACAATAAATTTTTTTAAATGTCTACGATGTAAACCTCACTGCACCTCTACCTGTATAAAATAAATATATACTCCCATAGTTCTATATAATGAATTCTGGTGGTATTCATCTAGGAGGGCCGACACCACCGTATTTTCCAATTTAATCTCATTATTATTTGCCCACCCAACCGACAAAATACTTAGTTCCTCATCATCTTCCTTATCGTCATTGTCCACCTTTTGTTTTCTAACTGTTCTGCCTTCTATTCTCTATACAATTCACAAAAATATCATTCCATCATTCTATGTAGGTACCTAGGCACTACATAGATACTACTGGGATTTGGGATACTGTGACTGTAATCAACGAAACAATGTTAACTTCAATTACTACTCTAGACTCTCTAGATGACAAGTCCTTTTGCCTCTTGGATTATGGATCGAGCTTAATTTCCTCTCAAATTTATAGCCCTTTGTCACACCGTTTTTCGTATCACAAAGCACAGGGCACACACACACACACACACACACACACACACACGGTGCAAAGACCAGCCACCCAGATTGCCAAAAAAATATAGTACAATATACATATACTGGGTAGTACTCTGGTACCGTAAACCTCTAAGAAGTTGCCCGGATCGGGGGCATCGCAACAAAATTTGACATTGACAGTAGCCCTTGACACATAAGCTGAAAAATCGGACGATAAAACCGGAAATTGAAGATGGTTCCATGGAAACTAATGGGACATTTACATTATATTTGGGTAGGAATAATAATTTCCTCCGTAATTTAACGGAGGCAAGGACCGTAGGATAAAGCATTTATCCCAATTTGCAACTCAGATCCCCAGCAAAAGTTGGACTTGAGAGGGAAAGAAAGAGAGGCTTCCAACCATTGCATTGCATGACAAACGCTAAAAGGAAAGTGCGTTCTTGTGTGTGTGTGTGTGTGTGCGTGCGTATGTACATGTAATGTTGGGCTACGGAGGTGGGAGTGCGTTCTTGACGTCACGTACGCACACCAGAAAAACTCTTCTGCACCTCTCATGCCATTTTCCCATCATTTCGTTCTTATACATTCTTCCTCTTCTTTAGTTCTTTACTGCCATCATGAACAACTAAAATGTTCCCAAAACTATTATTCTTCTGTCTGACTGAACCAAAGTCTTGACGAGTCTTGACATGATTTCCATTCCAGTCCAATTCGATACATTGCTGCAGCAGGAGCCAAACAGGCTACTGACTTGGACTTGGCCAACCGCTGAAAAACCAAGTCAAAACTTTATAGCTAAATCAATCTTATCTCTTCAATAAAATATTCCAAGTAGTATTAAAAATTTATTTCATGAAATCATTAAACTAGAGAACTTATAACAACTATGGATGTTGGACGATGCTTGGAAACTTCGAACTTACGATTTAGAACTGGAAACATCTTTCATCTTTCATCTGGCACGAATGACGAAATTATTAAAATTCAATAATACTATGAATTTTTTGCAGTTTGTAAGTTTAATTCACTTCAAAGCAAAGGCTTGACGATGAATGCTGAACAATGAAGCTTCGATGAAAGCTCGCTTGAAAATACACACACAGGCTGGGATTCTGGGATACCTACAAATTACACAAAATAAATAATACAAAGAGCAAAAACTTTTGAAAGACTTTTCACTAGAGCTCAAATAAATCCTGAACAAGCGCACAATATTAATATTCTCCATGAGCTTAATGAAGCCAGTAAACATGAAGGACCTTCTAACAGAATATTATTATGTAGGTACTTCTGACGCTGACTGACAAATACGGACAAACAAGGGGGAAATGGCTAATGGTACACAGAAGCTCAACCAAACTTATACCAAGTGTAATTAGTAACACCAAGAACAAAACTATCAACTATCTGTAAACTAAAATGCGACTTTGTACTTTGGACTTACCATTACATTCAACATTACTTACGCTAATTAACAAAACAAAAGTGCCTCGAGTCTCAAAAAGTTGAATCACTATAACGTCGGTACTAACAACTAATCGGTTGTGGTGCCGAGTGCGGGCTGTCTAGGGAAGTTGACTAGTGAAGTGCGTGAGGGTGATTTTGATTTCTTCCGATTAGACTTTACTTCGGCTTCCATATATTTCCATTTCCATTTCCATTCCCTGGTCTGGCATTCATAGTCATAGTGACAGCCAACAGTCCTTCCTTCGTCAGTCCGTAGTGAGTTGTGTGAGTGGGCCACGCTAAAATTAGAAATATAAAGGGTTCACCAAACATACAACATATTTAGATTATTACATTAGCATAAGTTCGGCTGACTTTGAGTCTTTGCGAGTTAAGTCTCTCTCGAATAAAAAATCAATGAAAAGGCTTACTGAGTTAGAGGAAGGAAAAAGCCGAAGGTAAAAATCGCCAACGACCAAAATTCCTCGAATAACTTAATACACTGCCAGTGCATGCCGTCGCCGTCCTGGTCCTAAATATTGTGTCACATTGCGATGACAGTTGACAGGATGAAAGTATGTACGTCGGTGGTACTTCTGCATCTATACAAGATTAAAAAAAAATGTAAAATTAATGCAGCATAGAGCCTGTCTGACTAGAAAGATGCAGAATGCAGAAATTGACAATGCAAACGAGTATTACCGATGTGATTACTGAACACTGAAAGTTGAAGGCTGTATTTCAGATTTCAGATCTCAAGAAGCAATTATTGAGCAGGTAGCAGGTGGCAGGTAGGTTTTTGCATTGCATTCAAAGGAAATAGGAAACTGCCACGCAATCCTATGGATTGCTAAATTACATAAATTACTAAATACTACAAGTAGGATTTCCTCCATAAATCCGAAGAAAGTCCTCTGCAAGCATTAAATCTTGACTTTATACATTATAGACTTTTGGCGTTGATCTTGGTCTTGGCTTGGCTCCGTCTCGCCGTATTGAAGAACGGTTTGGTTGGTTGGGTGCGTAGATCGGGTTCGGGAGTTTCGGTTTCTCGGGAGTTTTGCTAGATGCCAATGCCAAAGGGAAGTTTTTTTTTGCTACAGAAAAATATAGGGAAAGCCTTCCTTCTTCCCAAAAAATCCAAAAGTTCCAAATCCAATTTCCAATCCAATGCAATGCAATGCTGTGTTGGCCGGGCATTTAAACGCCAGTCGCAATCGCAAAAAAAGCAACAAACTTTTTTCTTGTATGCGTATACATGTAATACCTGCGTGGGAGGCAAGCAAAAATTACGTCAACAGTAACAACGTTTTCAGCACAATGACACATTATTTATTTTTTTTTAAATTCCACTCATAAATTATTACCTATAGTTTTAAAAAAATTATTTTTATTCATAGCATCTCCACTCTCCTCAAGAATACAATGACATTTAAATTTAAAGGGAAGAATCAACAAAATAAAAATATGAAGGTGTCATTTCCTTCTACTAACAGCAAGGAGCCTCGCATATATTACATCATGCAATGTGGTTATTGGACAAGGTTTAGAAAACAAAAGCATGGTAGTATCGTTGGAAAAGTGTAAAACATGTTTTTAACACATTTCCGCCCAACAAATATTATCACATGGGAATTGAAAGGTCCCTAATTTGTAATCCTACAAATAATTTTTACAGCCTAGTTTCTGCGAGTTTCCCAGCTGTTTTCGTATTGTGTGTATTTTAATGCATTGAATTGATTGCAGTCCATAAAAAAACTGTGTTCTAAGGATAGGAGGCCTTTCATATATGATGACGGTGACAGAAGAAATAGTTTTTGATAATATTTAAACAACCATTTTCTTTCCTTCTCTATAATTTCCCCTTTTTTACATAGAGTAACGCTATGCCCTCTAACAATTCAAAATACGCTAAATTAATCCAAAATTTTGCCCTTTTAAAGGCTAAAATGGCACGGTTTCATATTTGTAAAGCTCAAAGTCTTAGCCAGTAACACTGCTCTCACATCAGAACGCTATATAAAGCCCCTATGGCTATGGAAGCCTCGCATATCTCTCTTTTAAAGTTATGAGTTACCTTCAAAAATAGCAAAACGTAGTAATACACCTTTAAAAAGTACAAAAAACAAATTAGTCTTTTTTCATAAAAACAGTCCATTATAAAAGTACCCTAAAACTACGGCACATTAATAAAAAAAAGTATTTTCTGATTCCCATAATCTCTGACACAATATTTGCGAGGCCCTACGTACGTATTTGAAGTCGTATCGGCCTACACAAAACACGAACGAGGAGCCTTGCAACTATGAATAATCCAGAAAAGCACTTTCTAAAAAAATGCAAAGAGGCTAATAACATTTCAAAAAGTGCAAAACCATAAATATATGAATCTTTAAAAAGTATGTAAATCTGGATTTTTCCCTTTTATATAATGTAAAACACAGTAAGGGTATTCAGTTATTCATTTTCTCACTACAACGTCTGGCGCTGTATTGAGTAACGAGCACACAGAGGAGGTAAA
>JAQFZC010005693.1:0-13712 GCA_034695205.1 Dicyrtoma fusca
TGGAAAAATTGTAGAAGTTATAGAGGATTCCACTTTAGTGCATTCTGCTGTCCGAAAACTTATGTTGCTAAGTGTACAATACTTTGTAAGTTCCAAAACCGAAATCAATAAATCGATAAGATACTGATATTGATACTTTATTCTTCGCTCGTTAATTTATTCATAGCTGTCTTGACTCCAATTAAATTACTCCAAAGTAGTGTGTTGCTAAACAAGGGTCGTTGATAGTGTTTCAAAACATGACGAGGCTGACCTATTGACCTTTCATATGTTAATAGGGGGTTGTAGGAACTCTATGGTTTCTTTGTTATTCGTTGACACTAATCGTAACTATAAATTTTGAACTTTATGCTCAGATGTTTAATTCTTTAGAATTTGATTTCTTCATAATCTTAAAAGCTGGTTCACACCTGCTATTTAATCCATGCAAGAATAGCAGTTTTAGAAGGCCCAGAATATTCTATTTTTTTTCCTTTTACAAAATCCAGTGGCTAAAAATAATTATTTATTGCTTGATTAATATTGCACTGTTGAGCACGTCTTAACCCTTCCGTACATAACAAAATTCGGGTACGTGGAGTCATAACCTATGGACAGAGTGTCCCGTATGTTTTAACATTGTGGATCAACCAGCTGACGGGGAGCCTGTTGAAAGTTACGTTCTCTAGGCGAGCGGGACAGGACGTCTAAAATCGATGGTCGAGCGTTTGACGCCGTGATATTTACTCAATGACTTCTTCTCGACTTCCTGCCTCACTCCGCAGGCGTCACTTGCGAAACGCTCTCCCGTGCTGTAGCTGCTACCATTCAAAAAGAATAGTAAATGGCCGTCGTTATCATAACTCCTTCACTTTCTGATTTTATTGTGCAATTGTTTTAGCTTCCATAGTTGTGTTAATTTTACAGTGAGTACAAAATTCATTAGGGAAGGCATATAAAAATTCACAACCCCCTTGATAATGTACATTAGGAATTATTTCAATAATACTGACAAAATCAAGGGTGCTGGACAGCGTGTCCATAGGTTATGACTGCAAGGGTTAACTGCTGCATGTAAGAAGCTCAAAATCTCACATTTGCACTATTTTCTAATGTAGAAAATTAATTATCCTTGCTATATTATTATCAAAGTTTTGACAGCATTTGAGCAGCTATAATTAATTTAGTGCTTTTTAAAGTAGTTCTTGATATGGTTCTGGAAGAAGCAAAATGTTATATTTAAATAGTTCTGAAAAGGTGTCAAACAGTTCTTATAAATAATTTTGATAAGATGCAAAATGTTCCATCTGCATGACTTTGAAAAGGTGCAAAATGTTCCATCTGCATGACTTTGAAAAAATGCAAAATGTTCCATCTGCATGACTATGAAAAGATGCAAAATGTTCAATCTGCATGACTTTGAAAAGGTGTAAAATGTTCCATCTGCATAACTTTGAAAAGGTGCAAAATGTTCCATTTGCATAACTTTGAAAAGGTGAAAAATGTTTCATCTGCATAACTTTGAAAAGGTGCAAAATGTACTTTTTGCACGAGTTTGAAAAGGTGCAAAATGGTCCATCTACATGACTTTGAAAAGGTTCAAAATGTACTTTTTGCATGAATTTGAAAAGGTGCAAAATGTACTTTTGGAATGACTTTGAAAAGGCGTAAAATGTTTCATCTGCATGCCTTTGTATAGGTGCAAAATGTACTTTTTGCATGACCTTGAAAAGGTGCAAAACGTAGTTTTTGCATGACTTTGAAAAGGTGTAAAACGTTCCATCTGCATGACTTTGAAAAGGTGCAAAATGTACTTTTTGCATAACTTTGAAAAGGTGCAAAATGTACCTTTTGCATGACTTTGAAAAGGTGCAAAATGTTCCATCTGCATGACTTTGAAAAGGTGCAAAATGTACCTTTTGCGTGACTTTGAAAAGGTGTAAAACGTTCCATCTGCATAACTTTGGAAAGGTGAAAAATGTTTCATCTGCATAACTTTGAAAAGGTGCAAAATGTACTTTTTGCACGAGTTTGAAAAGGTGCAAAATGGTCCATCTACATGACTTTGAAAAGGTGCAAAATGTACTTTTTGCATACTTTTTAAATGTTGCTAAATGTACTACTTGCATGATTTGGAAGTTACAACATTTTCTGTGTACAAGCTTTCCAACGGTGCAAAATGTTCCAAATAAAATTATTTAAAGAAGAGCAAAATGAGATAATCAAAGCATCGTTTTAGTTTCATTGTAAATTTAAAGTAAATATCGAGTAAATCAAAACTCTGCAAAAAAAATATAAAGTAAGAATGGATGAGGGTGTAAATTAAATTTTGTAAAGACTAAACCTAATCCTGACTACTAGTCCTAACCGGATATATGCATTCTGCAGAATTCAGTATGAACATAAAAGTCAGTCGCTTGAGCGTGTATTTTTGTATCATTATCTGCTATTGCCTTTAATTCCTATTTAAAAACAAATCAGTTAATTCTTTATAAGTAATAATTAAAACAATTTTTTTTCCATGGATGAATAACAGTTCTTCTAAAGCCGGCTTCCAAAGTAATGCTGCACACTTCCAACCCTCTCACAAGCCCAGCTTTCAGAGCACAAGATGCCTGGCAAATTAATGTATCTACATCAATTTGTATGAGTACGAACGAATAAAACTTAACTATGCATGTAGCTAAGACTTTACCATTTTTTTTATTATGAAGTATTCCAGGGCAGAGGTTACTGATTAGACGCGTGGCTACATTCTCGCAAAATAACGACCGGCTGACATTCTGACTGTTCATCGGTTAATCAGTTTCTAGGAATTTTATAATTTCTTACTTAATACATAGTTTGTTTCCAAGAAACTGATTTCTCTAGAATTCCTACTGCTTACAGAAGGCTCCGTTAGGCCCATTCTTTGACATCATCTTTGGAGTCCTATAAATACATTAAGATACTAATCCACTGTATCATTCACTCACTTGAATTGAACTAGTGAACGAGTCCCAGTGTCAGTAGTAATTTACTACATTTATTTTCGGTGTTTTTAAATTACGAGCTCAACCCTCATACCTTAGGAAAGTAGATTTCTAAGTTCCAAATATAACTGGTAAGCTCTACAAAACATTCTAATATATCAATCTGTTATTATTTAAATCCAATAGGTGTGTATACCTACATTCATTTATGTCTGTACCTAGCTAATTTTGAATAATATTTGTAAACGTAATTGTGTTCATTTTTGCAGATTTAAAGACCCGGCCGCTTCAAAATGGCTAGATCCGTGGTAGCCCTCCTATTTGTTGTGTCTTTTGGGTTACTGAGCGCTGGAACTGCCTGGACTGACCGATCCTACTACAGTGAACCAGAAATACGTAAGAAAAAAAACTACTTATATGTTTAATAATAAAATTCAAATATTTTAAAAAACGTAATCATGTTTTCATTAGTTATATTAATGATAAAATCGTTCCCGTTTCCGAACTAATTAGATCTAGTAATTCCTATATAATATTTACAGACCAAAAAAAATGATTTTTATTTCCATTGGTCTTTTAGAAATTGCCAAAGAAGAATCTGATTTGGGTCAAGAATTAGACACTTCCGTCCCATTGACTGTTGGACATGGCCCTCGACAAAAGCGTGGGTTCTCAAACAACCCAAAAGATGGACTGACTGCTAGCCAGCTGAACTCAATTGTAAAGCTAGATGGAGAGCGTGGAAGAAATGCAGTACGGAAAAGTATCTTGGAGTGGGTAGCTGAGCGAGATAAAATATTAAAGGACACGACTAAGGCTCGAGACAAGGGCACCCGAGCCAGTAGAGACGAACACCTGATCAACAATGGGGTCACTGGATTGTATAAAGATATTATCGTGAAATTTTTGAGATCCAAAGGGTTTACATTCGATTCTAACGGCGAAGCCTTCAAAGACGTATTTCAAACAGATCTGAGAAACGAGGCAATTTCACCTATCATGAAAAATATTGAGAATGTTTTGAAAGTGCACATCCCACGAAACCAGCATTACGTCGACACGAACGCCAAGATTTACGGCTACGCGACAGCAGTCTTGAAAGAACTGGCACTTAAACATATGACGGACCTGTACAACTACAGCCCTAGGACCCTGAAAACCCAATGGACCTCTCCCTTCGAAGAAGCCATCGATCTGATTGTCAATAACGAAATCTACGTAGACATTGAGGCAGTTAAAGCTTGGGAAAAGGAACTGAAGGGCAAATCTGGGAGAAAGAATGGACCAAACGAAAGAAAAGTAAAAAAAGAGATGTACAATACTGCTCTGAGTACTGTGAAAAGAATGTTCATACTTCTTAAATCCAAAGTAGCCGATTGGGTCGGCAAGATTAGAAATGCCCACCCAAGTGTTATAGGCAAAGGCTCCAGTTCCAGAAGGTCATAGAACGTTCTAATTCAAAGCTTATTATTTGTCACTCTAGAGGCCACTAAGTCTCTACTTTTGACTCATGATTTATGTTTGGTGTTGTAATCTGTATTTGTTGGTTGAACAACAAAGTAATCCTTTCTTTCACAAAATCCGATAAATAAATATTTGGTTATCATTATTGCTTCTTTGATTCGTATTTCTAACAGTTAATCTGCGTATTTGCAGTGAAAACAATATTGTATTCTTTCATTTACAAAATCTTTTGAATAAAAACTAATTCATAATTGTTTCTTCCAATCATACCGACTGACAGATAAGGTTCGCAAAAATACTAGAAGTACATATTTCTTAGAGCATGGAATGATAATATTTTGCACATATTTAACAAACATGAAACAGCATTTTCACAATTTAGTCTTACAGCCCATCTTGCGCTTCAGCAGCTATTACATTGTCCAGCTTGACTATTAACAAGTAATTAATAAAACTAGTTTTTTTTCTAGGATGGATGATAGTTGTTTCATTAAACCATTTTCTGAAGTAATACTGTATACTTACTTCTAATCCCTATACAAACCCAGGTTCAAGACTGCTAGATTCCAGGTAAGTTGGTATTAGGCTAATGAAAGACCTTGCACTCAAACATGTTATAGTTAGATGTAAGCTATAACTTTATGTGCCATAATGTTCGTTCCTTAGCGGGCGTAGCTATCTACTCGTGTTTTGAAGTTCAATTGTAAAAGTGAATTATGAAATTATTAAACTAAAAATGAGAATCAAAGTTAGAAAGTCAAAACAAAATGAAATGAAAGTGCATTCATGGTTCCACCCGCAACAGTAAAACCGATAAGCCCAGGGGTCCCAGCAACATTTCTCGACACAGTACCCATTATCAGTGCATCTTGTAACGAAATAAAAGAATGTTACTTTTATAAAATAAAATTCAGAAAACCACTGGAAACTAAGAAAAAAATGAAAATTAGTATTCGAATTGACCAACTTCGTTTTTGCCTGGATACCTTAAGCTGCCCATGACTGAATTGTCTTCACCTGAGAGTAGCCCGCTAACTAGGAACAAAAAAGTTAGTTAAGATGTACAATAACAATAATTTATTTAACTGAAACTAAAATAAAAATTAATAAAGTCTTAATTGTACGTCAAATTTCTTATTTTCGGCCGAGCCCCCTTCAACGGTATCTGCAGCACAGTAGAATACTAAAAATGGGACACAGAGTCATAATTTCAGAACTACAGCTGACGCCATTGTTATTTTTTGTTTCTAAAAAAGCAAGTTGTTTTAAAGTAAAAACTAAACTAAAATCGGGAAACAGCTTTATAATGTATTCAAAGACTTAAAGTCAATTCTCGAATTGGTTATCTCAATTGTATTACTTGCCCTTTTTATACCCAAAATTAAGACTAATAAAATGGGAAGTAAGAGGAAAACATCAGTTCAGAATGATAAAACAAAACAAGTTTAAAAAATATTAATAATGGGCGTAATACATACAAAACATGGTGTGTGATGTTTGGCATTTATGTTCATGTAGAAGCCTCGCCAATGCGTAATCAATGTGTTACGAGTTACTACTTCAGCCAACCTATTGTGAGCTGATAGTAACCGATAACTAATTCAACTAATAATTAACTATTCAACACCAGTAGAATAAGCACAACCTTAAATAGTTTGTGACAGTTTAGCAAAGTAAATATTTTGTAAAAGTAACTACCTGAGTACTGTATCTGAATGGACGAGGCTTGCACATGCGCATAAATGACAAACACTGCAAACAGTTTTTTGTACTTTATCCGCCCATTATCATTATATTTTTAATTATTTCCTCTTTTATCATTCTGAACTGATGTTTCCTCTTTCCATTTTATTAGTCTTAATTTTAAAGCCCTATAAATACATACAGATGCTAATCCACTGTATCATTCACTCACTTGAACTGAACGAGTGAACCAGATCCAGTGTCAGTAGTATTTTACCACATTTATTGTTAGTTTTTTCAATTACGAGCTCAACCGTCATACTTTAAGGAAGGAGATTTTTAAGTCCAACAAATAATTTTGAAGTATTACAAGGCATTCTAATATATTAAACTTTTATTTAAATCCTATAGCTGTGTATACATTTATTTATGTAGATACTTTGGAAATATATTAGTAACCGTGTTTGTGTTCATTTTGTTAAATCTAAAGACCCGGCCGTTTAAAAATGGCTAGATCCGTGGTAGCCCTCCTATTTGTTGTTACATTTGGGGTACTAAGTACTGGAACAGCGTGGACTGACCGATCTTACAACAGTGAACCAGAAATACGTAAGCAATATTAACAAAAAACTACATGTTTAAATTAAAGTATTTTTAAAGTTTTTATTATTGATAAAATGGTCCCATCTTGAAATTGATTAGATCTAGTTAGTTACAGACCCACAAAAAGGATTTCTATTTCCATAGGTCGAGTTGCCAAAGACGAATTTGATTTGGGCCACGAATTGGACACTTCTGTCCCATTGACTGCTGGAAATGTCCCTCGGCCAAAACTTGGCTTCTCAAGCAACTTAAACGATGGACTGACTGCTAGCGAGCTGAACTTAATTGTAAAGCTAGATGGAGAGCGTGGAAGGAACGCAGTACGGAAAAGTATCTTGGAGTGGGTAGCTGAGCGAGATAAAATATTGAAGGACACGACCAAGGCTCAAGACAAGGGCACCCGAGCCAGTAGAGGCAAACACCTGATCAACAATGGGGTCACTGGATTGTATAAAGATATTATCGTGACATTTTTGAGATCCAAAGGGTTTAAATTTGATCCCAATGGCAAAGCCTTTAACGACGTTTTTCGGACAGATCTGAGAAACGAGGCAATTTCAGCTACCTTGAATAATATTGAGAATGTTTTAAAAGTGCACATCCCACGAAGCCAGCACTACGTCGACACGAACGCCAAAATTTACGGCTACTCGACAGCAGTCTTGAAAGAACTTGCACTTAAACATATGACAGACCTTTACAACTACAACCCCAGGACCCTGAAAACCCAATGGACCTCTCCCTTCGAAGAAGCAATCGAGTTGATGGTCCGTCACGAAATCTACGTAGACAAAGAGGCAGTTAAAGCTTGGGAAAAGGAACTGGAGGGCAAATCTAAGAGCGGGGGAAAGAATGGACCGAACGAAAAAAAAGTAAAAAAAGAGATGTACAATACTGCTCTTAGTACTGTAAAAAGAATATTCATAAATCTTAAATCCAAAGTAGCCGGTTGGGTCCGCAAGATTCGAAATGCCCGCCCAAGTGCTATAGACAAAGGCGCCAATTCCAGAGGGTCGAAGAATTTATAATTTGTCAATCCAGAGGCCTCTGAGTCTCACTTGATTTCGAGATGACTTTTGGCTTATGATTTATGTTTGATGATTTAATCTGTATTTTTTGCTTGCACATTTTAATTATCTTTTCCTTCATAAAATCCGGTAAATAAATATTTAGTAATCATTATTGCTTCTTTAATTCGTATTATCAACAGATAAGCTTCCGAAAAATTATTGCATCCAAGCTTACAATTCAACTTACAGTTAATCATTCGTTATTATTCTATAATCGAGTCTCTACAATAACTGCACAAATTAATGTAGCTATTAGAACCAAAATATCAAGTACGATCATATCGATTCATTTGATGATTCATTCTGATTCATTTCTCACATCTCAAAATATCTACCTACATTAGTAGGTAATCATAAAAGTTCCAAGAAAAATTTTGAACTATTTGATTTCTGAATGCTATGATTATATGTAAATCTATTAGGTTAATTCAAACAATTAGTAACCGCAATTATTCAGTTTTATTTTTTCGGATGCTTTAAAGCCACGGCCGTGTATCATGTTCTGCATTTTCAAGAAAACTGAAGATGATATCTTATGTGCGTGAAAGTAGAAGACTGACACCACTTGGTTGTTGAGCGCATCTTTCTCTCTTTAAAAGAAAATCATCCGATGACTTTTAATAGGTAATAATTAAAACAAGTGTTTTCGTCTGGATGAATGTTTTTTTTTCATTAAACGAGTTTCCGAAGTATTACTGTGCATACTTCCAATCCCTAACCCACCTAGCTTCAAGAGTACTAGATTCCAGGTAAATTCATGCACACTTATTTGCACACGAACGAATAAAACTTTTATAGAACTATTTTTTTAAATAGAATTATAAGACAAGAGGTTACTTATTAGACCCATGGCTACAATCCCTTCAACTGACGACTAGCTGACCATGAGAATGTTCAATTGTTAGTCAGAATTTCCAGGAATTTAATGAATCCTTATTTAATCCTTTGCTCTCTAGAAACTGATTTTTGCAGAATCCTCACAGCTGATAGCATGCATCGTTAGATCCATTCCTTGACGTCATCTTTGCAATCCTATAAATGCATACTCGTTCTATACAGTGTAGCATTCACTCATTTGAATTGAAGTAGTGAGCTACTATACCTCAAGAGTAACAGGTAATTACAAAAAATTGTAATACTATTATTGATTTCTAATTCGTACTGTAATTGTAATTGTACATACATAAATTCAATTGGATAATTTCAAATAATATTAGTTATCATATTTGTGTTCATTTTTAGGAAGATTTGAAGCCCTGGCCGTTTCAAGATGGCTAGATTAGATGTTGCGCTCATTTTTGTAGTACTCAGTGCTGGAAGCACATGGGCTGGCCCGGCGAGAAGCAAGCAAGGGAATCAGCGTAAGCATTTTTAATCAAAAATGTATCATTTTTAAGAAAAATATAACACCCATTTGTTAAAAAAAATTAAGTTTTTTCCTCAGCCAAACTTGAAACTTCCCGGCATTCCTAATATAATTGCTCAAAACTTTAGTCGAACACCGAAACACATTCGTATTCTTTAGCCCCATTTAAAGATGTGGATACATATTTCTTATCTTTACTTTAAAGTCTTTTCTACTTTTTTGACTATTTTGTTTTATAAATTCCCAGGTTTTATTTTAAACTTTTTGAAAACGTTAAGTACAAAGCATTATACTGTTCGAAAATTTTTTAGTTTTTAAAGTTTCCCAAAAGACCCAGTCTCTATTGTTTTCATCATTTAACCTATTCAGAACTGGGAAACCACCGCACCGGATTATATGAACTATTTTTACGAAAGTATTTTTTTCTACAGTCTCTTTTTTGAAATGGTCAAAACTGGAAACAAACATTTTCAAAACTACAAATTAATAGTTTGAAAAAGACTAAAACCCCAAAATACTGTTCCCAAAAACATTCAAAGCTAGTATCAAATACTTTGAAAAAGGTCAAACCTAGATTTTGAAAAAGTCCCATTTTTGAAAAGGTCACAAAATATAAAATTACACTTTCAAAAAAGGTCAAACCTAGAATTTGACATATTCACATTTTTAAAAAGGTCGAAAAATATATAATGCCATTTTCAGAAGGGCAAAACTTAAAATTACCTTTTAAAAAGTTGTAAAACTTTATAAACTACAGTTTCATAAAGGTTAAAAAGTTCAATTTTAAGTCTTACAAATTCAAAAAATTTACAAAACTCCATTTCTTTTTGAATTAGTTCAAACTTGCCATTCCTATAGTTTTATCAGCAAAAAAAACAAAAATACCGATTTAAAAAAATAATTCTAGCTCCTGTTACGACCGCTACAGCTCCCCAACAAGTAACCGAGAATTTGACGTATGAACTCAGAGACGAAGAGCGGAAGTCAATTTTCGTAACAGGTGGTCCTGGTGGAGCAACTACTTTAGGCAAAAAAATCAAAGAGTGGGTAGACGAGCGAGACGCAATTCTGAAGGACCGGAGTAAGGCCCAAGACAAGGGCAGTCGAGCAGATCAAGGGGAGCACGTCATCAACAATGGGGTCACGACCTTGTACAAGGACATCATCCTGGAATTTTTGAGAGCCAAAGACATTGAATTTGATCCCTATGGCAAGCCCACCATCGATAATCTGTGGAGGGACGCGAGAGACCCCAAGACTGCAGATGCCTTGGAGAAAATTGAAAAGGATTTAAAAGTCCACATCCCGGAGCAACAGAAATACATCGACACGAACCACAGAATTTATGGCCACACTATTCAGATCCTAAAAGGGCTCGCAGTCAACAAAATGATAAAGTTGGCCGACGTCAATAATAAGGATCGTACAACCATTTGGGACGAACCTCTGAGGGCAATCATCAAGTTGACAGTCGAAAAGGAAATCTATGTGGACCAGGAGGCTCAGGAAGAGTGGGTCAAGGAAACCAAACCGACAAGTACAAGAGATAGGCCAACGAAATCAGATGGGTTAAAAGGTAGAAGGAATAATCTAAGCCTCGCCCAACGGAAGCAGGAGTACACGGATGCTCTTAAAACTGTTAACACAATGTTTCAAAATGTCGAGTCTAAATTGGAGCCGTGGGTCCGCATTGTTCAAAATGCCCGCAATCGGATTATCCCCGGAGGTGAGGCGGCCAGGGGGTCAACCACAACAAAGAAGCCCAAATTTTTTGTATAAACTACAGATTGCACTGTCCTCAGTCGAGGATATCCCAACAGACTCAAAATTTTTCTGTAAGACAAATTTTCAGATTTTATTTATTATTTCCTCTTTTCCACAAGCTTACTTCGATTTCAATTTCTAACTTACAATTAATCAAAGCTTATCGTGTACGCCTTACAGATCTGAGTAATATTTAATCAGTATACTTTACAGAATTTTGATAGTGTTTGGATTGTGTAGTTTATACAAAGTATGTGGAATAAAATTGATAGGCTATATACGGGCTGGTCGGTATTTCTGAAACAAAGAACAGCGGGACCAATATTCTTTATTCGGTTATTATTCTTGATTGAGTGTTATTGATCGTGTACATAAGCATATTTTAATTGAGCTTCCTTCAAGCGTAAACCTATTTAAAGGCAATTAACATACTGGCGACTTTGGACACGACAAATTCAATGAAAATCAGATTAGAAATGCCCATAAAACTAAATCCGCCAACTTTAATTCCATTGCATGAGATGCAGCGCAGTAATTTTGAAATGTAAAGAGCTTCTAGATCGCGTCTGAAGAACACTTTTCTCCCCCATCGCACACCGTTTACATATTTTAGCTGTAGACCAAAGATTTCTTCAGTTGGGCTCAGCGCATACCAAATTATTTGCTTTGTTCCAGAAAATTCTCGTATCTTTGATTTTGGACTTTCTTTTTCCTGCTGAACTCCACATTTGGAGGAAATAAGTAATTTTAGTAGGCTAATTTGCTCCGGAATCTGAAAGGCTTTCTCGTAGCTCACACAGTATAGAATAACAACTCCCGTGGCAATATAACCATTAAAAATGGCTGTAAATGGAATTTGTTCAACGACTTTAATAGCAACAAAGAATCCGCAAATGCCTCCGACGAGGTAAATCAGTTTAAAAGTAAAAACTGAAGTGGAACTGCATATATTAAACAAGCTGATTTGAAGTGTCTCTCGTTTGACAAACAAAGTCATCTTTTCTAAAGAATTCAGCGTGGCATCTGTATTTAAACTTCTTATGTTTTGTGCAGCTGATTCCAGTGTTGTACAAACGCTTTCAAGGAAATACAAATGAAAATAGTTAACAATAAAATTTTTAGTTGTGAAATACGATGTCAGTAGACATTCGGAGACGCCCAAAATCACATAAATAGCTCTCGTTTTGTACTTTCGCGGTAGAATTTGGAAAATGAGCTGCGGTCTGTCCGAATCAATTAAGAGCAAAAAACATGCAAACATGCCTGCAATTAAAAAAAGTGTTGGCAGACAAATTAATAACAGTTGCTGTTTTGAACATTTAAGTATTTTTAAGTTTTGTTTTCTGTTCTGCTGGTCAGGGTTTCTATGAATTTCGTTCCAGACGATACACCACTCATTTGTAAACTGTTGACTAACTATTTCACCTACGAGAGCGTTAGCAATGGCGCACATGTATATGAAGTGCAAAGAAAAATGGTCAAAATTAATATCAGTAATGGGTGTTCGTAGTGTTTTAACTATTGTGCGCACAATGTTGGCAAAATGAAGGAGAAGAAAGCTGAAATACAACTTTTGCAATTGCTTCTTCCACCCGATGGACACCCGTTTTGCTTTTTTGGTTGCTGGGTCAAAGTCAAATGATAAAAATCCAGTATTGGATAGAATTCTAACTGCCATTATGTTTCCTATTCTTGGTTTTATGTTAAAAGTTGGAATTAACAACTGCTTCAGTTTTTATTTTTCTCTCGCACTAAGAAACTGCTACTAAACGGAATAAGAGGTAAGTACAATATTTTAAGAGAGTAATTACATATATCATTGAAGCCATTACGTCAGCTAAGTTGTTAGTTAGTCAAATACGGAATTCGAAGCGACCGTTTGCTCAAGGTTTTTAATGAATAAATTACAGCCCTGTTTATTTCATTCTTATTTACGTATTTTCTAAAGGAAGTGACTGGATGGGGAGTGTCAGAATAACAAACTAGAAACTTTAGCCTTAATTAAACGACAAATATTTTATTTCCAAAAAGAGGTTAATTGTTTTTAAAGTTTCATAATCTTCTTAAGGAGGTACCTTTTGTACGTTATTAGATGCTATTACTATTTTAAATTGCCTATGCCACTGCCAGTCTTAGTGTAGTCTAATCAAATTTTGAATTAATTAGAAACTAGCCACGAACCAACGAACATGAACATTAAATTACACTGCTGAAAATGAAGTAAAACAATTTTAATTCTACCTACCTAAACCTACCTCTATTCCTATTTATTCCTAAATTAAAGAACTAGCAATAGTAGGATCCTTCTATTATATGTTTGTTATGCGAAATAAGTATATCCAAGATTAAATCTAATTCAGCATATAGCTCCCGTAAAAACTATGTTTTTAAAGTCTTAAATCGAACAGAGAAGTGTAGGTCCGCATTCTTAAAAATGCCCCTAATCGTCTTATACCTGGAGGGTGTAGAAGGGCATCGAATGTTTAACTGGTAACCCTGGTAATTAACTATTGTCATCTAGGATTAATAGATCATCTACAATTTATTCGAACTAAATCAATTCTTAATATAGGGAGGAAAAGAATTACATTAAAAAATATTTGAAATCAAAAACATGTCAAGCTATGTGATTAGCTTCTTTAGTTCTATTAGTTTTATAAAAAGAATAACGATTGTTGAGTAATTAAGTATTTCTATCGGCAGCCATTGCTTGTTTCCTGGGGTGCACATCTATTGCCCCACCCGCAACAGTACCACCGATGGGCCCAGGCGTCCCAGCAACATTTCTGGGCACAGTACGCATTATCAGTA
>JAQFZC010005694.1:0-13712 GCA_034695205.1 Dicyrtoma fusca
ATAGAGCCCAGATAGAGCCCGTATAGCCCCCGTAAGGGGGGATGGATAGAAACGTGACTCAAAAATTCCCCGATAGGTAGCTAAATGAAGTATCTATCCGACCGAAAGGTAAAAGGTGTTCATGTGTTCGAAGGTTTGGCATTGTCTCTCGTCTCGCAGAAATAAAAATGCAGTAGGTATGTACACATTTGCACTCAAATGAACTCAATGGACAGTAGTATTTTACTGACGTCTTTTAAACGGCATGATTGAAGGAGGGATTTAAAAAACTATCTTTAGCCAGAAAGAAAAAGAGTACTACATTGTGTGTAGTGACTGCTCGAATGGCCCACTTCAAACAATAAATGGTGATTAGGTACGAGAATCATTTGTAATTAGTTATTAAGCTGTGAAACACTTAATCAGCAATCAACCAGTTTAGAATTATAATTTTTAAATGTTATGTATTGTACACAGTCAAGAAAAATGTGAATACAAATGAGCCACAGAATTTATTCCGTCTGACCATCTAGATTACAATAAATCATATCATCTAGCTAACAAGTATTTTCTCCAATTTGACCACGCTAGGTATCGAGCTGCATAATTACAACTTGTTGCATTAAATTTTCAATATTGATAATATTTTGATACTAATATTCTACATTAGCGTGAATAAGAGTGCAGCTAGAGCTGCAATATATTATAATATTAAAATCTGCACCCCTATATCAATGCCTGCTGCCCTTACAACTTACAAGCTTACACCATGAAATCCAATGCACCTACTAGTACCTACTCTAATTCTTTAAGGTACGTACGCACGAAACGAAGCGCACAGGCGTAATAAGTGTAACCTTATGGAAGCAATTCAAATTTAATAGGCCACCAAGCAAAGCAAAGGTGTATTTGTCTGTGTAGTCAACAAAAATCGAATCTTACTACAACAATACGTTTTTTTTTGTTCTAATACACCTGTATATGGTAATTCTATTTCGTAAGGTTTAATAGCTTTATTTTACACAAGATTTTTGTGGGTTCTAACGAAGAAATGCATTTCAATCAATTACTTGCTCGTACATTGCATTAGCCATGCCGCCTCATGAAATACCAATGTGTCATAGTAAACTGAACAAGAAAAAACTTGAAGTATTCATAGACACCATACAGGTATCCACCGTAGCATCTGCGTATACCACACCATAATACAATTAAAATTGTATACATAATTTGACTGGTCGGCCACCGACCCCAACGAACAAGACTAGACTATAGCCAAAAAAAATGAGCAAAACTAAACCAAACATGTTGATTTTTTTGTGTGTGCGTTGGTATGTACACACAAATTATTCGGTATACACAGGTACCTACATAATATAATTATGATCGCTGTTGATTTGTTTGTGTACATTTTTTCTGTAGTAGTAGAAGCGATTCTATGTACTATCAGAAGTAAAGCAGTAGCATAAAGCATTGTGGTACTGCATTTTCATTTATTTCATATAATAAAACTGTAACGACAGATGTATGCCTACGTTACTTTAAAAGGTTGTATTAATATGCTGACTAAGGATGAATACTAAAATGTCTGCCTAAGTAATCTGAATATGATACTCGAGCATAAGCATTTAATAGCAGTTAAGCTAAGAATTCAATGATGATACGAACACTGATGCGTATACAACTTGTTCTTGTTGTTCTTATTAAATTGTATCTTGGCTGTATTCATTCGGTAGTGGTAATATGATTGCAACTGAAAAGTATACAAGACTGTTTTTAATTCACTTCTAGAGATTTTACGTATACACAAACTAAACAATTGAAGAGATTGCGTAGCAAGCAAACAAGCAAGTAAATAGCAAATACACCCATCGTTTGGCAACTTAAGTAATGCAAAAAAATTCGATTCGTGACGTGACTTTGCCGATTTGAAGCAATTATGTACTTACCCATACCAGTGGTGTACACACTGCACAGTGTGCAACAACCAAAAGTTTTAACGGTAGTGGCACACAGCTACCGATATTGTTGTGCATGAATATTAATTAATGATATAAATTAATAATTATTATTGTACAATATATATTTTTCTTGCCGCTTAGTTTTTCTGACATTGGAGCACTGTGAGATTGATTCAACTGCATCTACATAAACGCTCAAATCAGCTTTAAGTACTATGATAGGTAAAGTTCAAAATAAGCGTTTTTAACTCTTAAGCTATGATTCTACACTATAGTTTTTCAATTAGAAATATCTGGTCTATTTATTAGCCTGTAAACCCGAATTTCTGAGCGGAATGCACAATTAGTCAAGCCTAATAAACAGTGCACACAAGCTGATATGTTGAAATCAGATTACCGAGATGATGGGGAATCTACTTCCTTTAAGTACGGAGATAAATTAACTGCTTACCATGCAATACTTCCCTTATCAGTATACATACACGAATTCCTGAGCGGTGCTGACCCGTTTGAGAAACTTGAACAAAAAGTTTATACAGGATGATTAGGAATTTATACATGCGTTTATCTTTCCAAAACTGACAAAAGTTGAAATTCAAAACTTGTTAAAAATTTGAATAACTATGTATAATACTTTTAACTGTAATCTACGCAAATAAGGGGCAAGAACATTTCATATCCAAATTAAAGCCCTTAAATTTATTTCCTATACATAGGTTTGCAGCACGCCGTTCATGAACACGGCAAAAGGTAATAGCAACTATTCTTGAAGTATAATCAAGACACACTTAATTACTAATTAAAACGCCAACTAGAACTAACGAAATCACGCAGAACGAAATCAAATGTACTGCACAATTTCTAATCATCTGCAATACCCGAAGTGTACTCTATATTGAAATAGCTAAATGATCTTAAGTTTGTACTAGTTCCGAGCATTCGGAGCCTTGAAAGCGAAAAAATGAAAACATATATGAAAGTAAGTACCGTAAGAGATCTATTATTACCCGGGTCTCTAACTGTACGGCTGGGTCCGAGGGTCTGAATGGAATAATACGCGGGTCTCCAATAATATGCGGTTTCTAACAGTAAGCGGGGCACTGGAACCATTTTTAGTGTATACATGTACTTACATATATTAGTGCAAACCTAACTTTTTAGCCGTTGATTAGCTTACATTAAAATTTTAAAATTTACAACAGTTACCTTTACGACGCTTAAAAGTTTGAAAATGTTGTTTTTAGCCTGTTTATTCGAACTAAATTCAGAGTGGACAATACGCGGGTCTCTAATTGTATGCAGGGGTCCGAGGGGCTGAATGGAATAGTGCGCGGGCGTACTATTAAAACATTTACGGTAGAAATGTAACTGAAAGATATGGAAACATGTGGAATAGAAAACAACATGAACTGAAACGAAAAAGCGTCGGTCCCTATTTTTTTCTAGCTTGAGTGGATAATGTCCTATATGAGCCTCGGGTGGCCAGTGTCCGGTACCAAATATCCCGCAATCGTCTTACTCCCTACTATGCATTTTCTCAGGTCTGGATTTCTGCCATCGACCTATTTCGGATTTGGTTCCTATCTAATGAATTATATACCTATGTATTTTATACATACCTACCTGTATTCGTTCTTTCAAACGACAGACCAAATAGATCTTTGAAAGTATAAATAAGCGAAATAATCTAATATTTTTCCCCGAGTAAATATTATTTTATTAAATTAACGATGATGCCGTAATATAATAATAATTTCCCCAAAAGAGTAACAGCAGAAAAAAGAGAATAACTTATCACTCCCTAAACATGCGATGACGGTGAGTCACGGTGCCCCTATTGCAAATACCAACCCGCTCCAACGCCTTTTACAAAAATGAGAACATCTGTAATCTTCCCTTTTAAATACCAGCCCGTTGGATTTCCACAAAAATATATTTTCCAATGAAATCAGGATAGTCGAACGAAGTAAGTATCTATTTAAATGTTCGTCTGGCTTTCTGTGATTCAAAGTGAAACAGAGCAGAATTATCACAGAAGGTATGTTCATTCTAATTTAAAGACGTAGACGACGGCATCGGTTCTGACAGGGGTATTTTAGGAAGGGCTATTATTTCAGTAATAAACGCAAAATATATTTAAGCACGCACGTGCTTACAAAAGCAATTTGACTGGATTAATAACCTTGCCCCTCAAATAATATTCTAATCTTCGTATTATATCATCTACAGATAGTATAGAGAAACTGTAAAACATTGTAAATATCATAATGACACTCGGTTGTTAATTTGCATTAAATAAGTAATGTTCCTACTTACTACTTTATAATTTAGCAGTTTTAGTGTCTGCTGCTGCTCGTTTACATGGACACAGTCTTAAGACAAGCAAATTAACTGGTAATTCGGATGATACAGGGTCTCCGATTTACAAACAAGTTCAAACCATGGTTGGATGTCACTCTAGCTTTATTGTGGAAGTGGGAAATATGACGAAGTTTCAAAAATGTTGACTGTATTATAGGCTAGGTTTCTTAAACCGTTACAGGTTACAGCTTCTGAAGACAAAAAGTTACCCTGGAAACAACACTGGATACGTAAAGTCCGTAAGTAGCTATGTACCTACACACATACATAAATATCCATGCAATTCCGGCACAGGTATACATATATTTTGTGTTGCGCCTTGTTTATTGTTCCCCTTCTCGTGAATATTGCATAACAGGCCTTTGAAGTGGGTAATTGAGAATAAGCACGCAGTCCATTGCTTCAATACAAAAGACAGCCCGATTTGGTACGTATACCTATGTATATTAACAAAAACCGAAATAAATCATGAATCATTATGATTAAAAATAGATGGATACGAGATCGTTCCAAGTGCAATTGAAGCAAAAACATTGACACGTATATACGCGAACCAAAAACCAACAATCAGGAAATCAAAACATACTGGAACTGACATTGCAAAAGACATACACGTGGTCTCCAATATTTCGCAGATGTGCCAACTTTATTTTTGCGTAAGTCTGAAGGTCTGACAGTCTACGGTCTACGCATATGCACTCTGCACATAAGACTTATTCGTGTAGTGTAGCACAATTCTTCATACAAATCTAACCGTAACTCAACTGTAGGCTTCGAGACAATCTATATATTTACGAGTGGGACCGAAACCGGGTAGTCTTGAAATGTGACCTACATTCCAGCTTCCAGCTCAACACTTACGTGCCTTATTCGACAGACTTGAGTTTGACTCGGCAGTGGGACGTGTTGGCAGGTCCAGCAGTCGCCGTATTTTAAATTAATTTCCACAAGTGACAAGTAATAATTATGTTTAGAGAAATGTAGCCAAAGACCTTATTTAAAGACAATAATTTAATATTGCCATTGTACTATTGTACATTGTCCTTTAGGTAAAATCTGACTTGAGTATATTGATATTTCAATTCCACACTAACAAGTCTTAAATACCACTTAATATTAATAAAATAATAGATCATATTACAGTTGACAATCTCATATTGTAAAAGTGATAAACCGATAGTTCACAAGTCACGTCGGTAGTAGGAAATGTATAGATAAATTAAATATCTAAAGGAAGGTCTGGAACTACTGCCAATGCCAGCAGTACCTCTAACAAGACGGCTGCCACTACCAGGAACGATTCTACTGAAACGGAAGGGGAACCTGCACGTGGTGCTCACAACATTCAGTACCAACTTCCCTGCATTTTGCAGAATCGTTAACTGTAAGTTTGTGTCTAAAAATAAAACAATATTTTTCATTTAGTCGGTTTAATAAGACAACGAGGACTGGACGAATTATTTGTACATTTGACAGACATTTTTTGAATCTTTGCAGGTTTTTCTTAAAACTATCAACAGGACTGTAATATAACATTTAAGAATTATTGGATTGACGAATTATTGGATTGTTTTTTTTTGTGCGTACGGGAGTATGGGACCACCGTAAATCTGAAAGTGAATTAAGAAGTACCTGACTAAGTATGAATTAACCTAGTTTGAGTCAATTCGGATTCCTTGAATAGTGTACGTAATCGGAAATCGGAACGTTCAACGATGGATCGATTATAAAGTAATGCTGACTTACCTGCTGACCTATTTTCGTTTTTCGTCCGTCGACGGCTGTGACTGTGATAGTGATAACCGATATCTGTACAGGCAAGGAAGTATCCGTTCAATTAAGGGGAATCGAAGGTTAGCAACAGGCTGAGTGGCCGAAGGAACTTGTACTATTTATTCGCCGGGTAAGGGGAAGTTGAAGAGTGTTGTTCGTTTCCGTTTCCAATGTCCAGGAGAGAAATCAAGGACAGCTTGCATTTTCGTGTAATTCTTTTACGGTTCATGTGTTCGTTCTCATTCGCTGTTATTGGGCCCCCGTTTTGCCTCCCAAGTATGTCATAACCTGCTAGTAGAGTCAAAAGAAGTGGACAGTGGTTCCAGTCATCAGTATCAGTCATCAGTCAATACTGTTATTTGGATAACGCTAACTTCAGCTGACTTCCAGTCCATGCGTCACCCGGAACGGCGCGTTCCAACCTAACGTTTGTTAAGCGTTTGCAGAAGCTTGCTATGAAGTTGTTTGTGAACACATGTAATCATTGAATCAGCAAAAATGGTTCATTACAATCTTCCTAAGTCTCCTGCTTTGAAAGCAAACTTATTCTCCAGGGTTTTTTTCTGGTAAGTACGAACATGTATTTGCTCTACTTCATGTTCATTGTTTTATGGTGTAAAAATGCATTTTTGTATACGAACGCAGTCACAGAAATTGCATTCTCCCCTGGACACTCCCACTGAGCCCCGAGCTTATTTTATATTTGGGCCATTTTTTCAAGTACAAATAAACTTTTGACCATTCATGAAAGTGCAGTGTTATTATTTTGAAAGTTGGAACGAGTGATGACTTGTTTTACCGTTTACGCTCAAACTTGCTTATTCTAAATGTATGTGTGATGTGTTGTATTGAAACAGTATCACTATTTTATTAATTATAATTCTCTCATCAGTGAATTGTGGGATCTTCACAATTGTTCACTACGATGCCGGACAAAATTCCCCGATACCAAAGTTGGCCAAAATACCTATCCCGTCCAACTAATGATACTTAGGGGTGTCTCGTCCAACTTTGGTATCTGGGGATTTTTTGTAGGTATCGTTTATTACATAAAAAGCCACAGTGAAGTGATGAGACTTCTTCAGTGATGAGGCTACAGGCTACAGTCAAGATTGAAACCTAATAAGATTTTCTAACAAGAGACTATTTTTATTATTACTATTAGGTGGTTATCGCCATTTTTTTGGAAGGGTTACAAATCTGACTTGCAGACCAGTGACTTATACGAAGCGCTTCCAGAAGACCAGTCTGCAGCTCTTGGGAATGCTCTGGCTGAGGAGTGGGAAAAGGAGTTATTAAGATGCCGAAAAAACGATGATAAAAAAAGATTGCGTAGTAGACGTAAGCCTCCTGTGGAGCCAAGCAGACCAAAATTAGCACGAGCAATATCTAAAATATTTTTGAGGAGGTTTATTCTGGTTGGTACAATGGCTTTTATGGAAGAATGCGTTGTCAAGTACGTCAAGTCCCTCAAAATAATAACATGAGTACTAACTTATTAAAACGAGGTTTCCAGTTTGCCAGCATTTTTTAAGCGTTACTTTATCATTTTATCTTTCAGGATTGCCCAACCAATTGCATTAGGTTTCCTTATACGATATTTTACTAACAGAGGCACGAAAAACGGGCACGAGGATTCTTTCGGATATTTATCCGCAGCTTGTGTGACGGTTTGCGCCTGTTTGATCACGGGTAAGGAACACCACAATTATGCTTTTTGTGCTTTTTAATTTTCCCTTAAAAATTGCTTACAGTCAGTGAAAAGTAGAGAATGACTAGTTATAAAACAAGTAGATAGTACTACTGCCGTACTGTTTTTAGCACATCAAGGAGTCGAGAGAGGATTTAGATCAACTCCTACGTCTTACATTTTTATGAACGAATTAATAGTTTCAACATCTATATAGGTACCTACCTTAAATTTTATGAGGCAAATTAGTTTGGTAAAGGAAACAATAGTAATCCAAAAATTGTTGATTCTTTTTGAAAGCAAAAAGTTCTAAATATCTACAAAAGAATTAGAAAATCCATTTTTAGCACTGCACTGGAGCTAAGAGTTGTGCTGTGTCTGTACGGTCTACGAGCAATCTGTATTACGACATGACCCAGGTTATAATTCAACCAAATAATGCTTATTTGTATAATTTACTTAGATTGTCTTGCAAAAATTAAAAATAGAAATTTATTCGGCTCATCTATCACTAGTTTTTCCTAAAATATATGTATTTCAGGGCATTTCTCTGATTACGTTCTATAATGGTAGTTAAAAACTCATTATACTCGACTATACTTTATAGGTTTTCATTAGGCTTTACGGGCTTTTTGAAATTTTAATTTGGCGATATTTCGATCCGCGAAGTGCCAAAAGCTTATAAACCTTACAACTAGGGTAAAATTATTATTTATGCTTTTTGATGTTTTTATGCTTTGTGGTTTCCTTAGGGTTTCATCATCCTTACTTTTTTGGAACTTGTCACATTGGCATGCAAATCAGAATTGGTTGTTGTTCACTTATCTACCGGAAGGTGATTAATTTATAATACTTACACATAAATTGCTCATTTCAACAAAACTAACAACATGCAATATTACAAAATTGTTTGGGTGGAAACGATGTTACAATTAATATAAATGTAATTTCAGGCGATGCGTTTGACTCAAGCATCCCTTCAGAAAACAGCTATAGGCCAGTTGGTTAACTTATTGTCAAATGACGTGAATCGCTTTGATCAGGTTACAATTTTCCTGCATTACTTATGGATTGGTCCTGTACAAACAGCGATTATAATGGGAATACTGTGGTACTACTTCGGGTCAAGTTGTATAGTTGGCCTTGTGATACTAATATTGTTTGTGCCTTTTCAAAGTACGTTTATTTAACGGGTACAATAGTAGCCTCCGAAAAATTTACGCAATAAAGTTTGCTTGGATTGAGCCATTACTTTATTTATGAAATTATACATGTACGGACGTATTTTTGCAGGTTTTTTGGGAAGCCAATTTTCAAAATTACGAGGCAAAACAGCTATTAGAACGGATAGAAGAATTAGATACATGAATGAGGTAGTTAGCGGGATCCGTGTGATTAAAATGTATTCATGGGAAATTCCATTTTCTTCTTTAGTAGGAGAATCGCGAGAGTAAGTCTTATATGTATCACTAATTGTATGTTTTACTTGTATGCGTATGACTGACTTATTACGAACTTCTAAAAAATGTAATTCTTTTGAGTCTCTTTATCATGTTTTTAGAGATGAAATTAAGTACATTCGAAAAACTGCCAATTTGAGAGCACTGAATACTACTATGTTCTTCACTTCATCAAAAGTCATCGTTTTTTTGACTCTCCTTACGTTTGTTCTTCTTAAACATGAGCTATCCGCAGAACTGGTTAGTTACTTTGTACTTTAACACAAATTTAGACAAAAGTGGGAATTGATTTTTCTGATTTCGTCCAGTATCACTTCTAATCGTGATTTCTTCCTTTACAGGTTTTTGTGACCGTATCTTTATACAATAACGTTCGCCTTGTCATGACGCTATTTTATCCCAATGCTACGTCGCTGTATGCTGAAACAAAAGTTTCGCTTCAGCGATTAGAGGTGAGCAGTCTATCATTTACATGACAGCCTCAAGGAATACTTAATCCTTGTTGGTCTAGGCATATAACCAAAATTAAAAAAATACAAATTAGTAAATATACTTATTTTAGTACTTTTTAATGCCCTTCGCATCCGGGAAAAATGCGGAGTTCAGTTATTAAATATACCTAGTCTGTTTAGCATCCGTAAATTTTTAACTAATGCTGGTCTCAATCAGCTAATTATGAAACTTGGGTTTGCTAATAATTCTCGGACTCCTTGAATTTCTTGATCTCGGATTCTCTGTATTTAATTATACCTAATCTATTTGATTGGTAACTATTCCAAGTAGGTATGCGTATAGTAAGTAATTTTGTAGTTTGCAATATATTTTCAGCTATTTAGTGAACGTTACAAAACAACAGAATTTGAACATAACATATTATGATCATTCTCAGTCGGCCATTCCTGGTTTCAAAGGATCGTGTAATAATTTCCGGCCACTTGTAGTCAAGGCTCTGTGCTACAATTTTGTTAATAATTCTTTAGGAAGTTATTAGCAGAGGTATTGTATCATATCCATACATGTTTACCCGTTTTGACGAGTTTTGATTGGTACTGCCAATTTCGTAGGATTTTCTACTTTTGGACGAAAGAGAAAATAAAGAAGCATTTGATTCTATCGGACCAGCTGGAGACGCAGCAAGCGGAAGTAAATTCGGCATAGTTATTAATGATATAACAGCAAAGTGGGTACCTGAGCAGAACGAAAATACGTTGGAAAATATTAAATTAACCGTACATTCTGGTAAAGTCCTGGCTTTAATTGGTCCTGTTGGATCGGGAAAAGTGAGTGTTCATTTGAAAAGGCATTGCATTGCATTATATCATTGTCTTTAATGTTCACTTGAGTTAGTTTCTGCTTACTTATTTACCTACCTCTGATTGTTTCGGTTTTGTAAATAATTTTCGTCGCATGCTGTGATTATTCTTGTGATTTACCAGGGATCGATCCTACACGTTATCCTAAACGAACTGCCAGTTCTCAGTGGAAGCATTCAGGTCACCGGAAGTACAGCTTACGTTGCTCAAGACCCTTGGTTGTTTTCGGGAAGCGTCAGAGAAAACATTCTCATGGGAACGCCATACAGAGAAGACTGGTATCAGCAAGTCGTAAAGGCTTGTGCTTTGGAACGGGATTTGCAGATATTACCGTATGGTGACAGCACTCTTGTCGGAGATCGTGGGAGTCTGTTAAGTGGTGGACAGAAAGCTAGAGTTACGTTAGCAAGGTCAGTTCTTTGGTAATGATACAGGTAACTGCAAGGGTAAAGAAAATGCCAAAGACCGGGAAAAAACTTATAGTATTTGCCATCTTTTACTTAGGACCCTTTGGCCTTTACTATTTTCACGCAGATGCCTTCTAAAATTATGCATTTTGGTTACCTTATGAATGATTTAACCATCCCTTTTGTATGTATTTCATTTAGCGTGATATTTACTCAATCAAATTCACAATTTTTTCTTTTTAGGGCAGCCTACGCTAATTCGGATATTTATTTACTCGATGATCCATTAAGTGCTGTAGACGCTGAGGTGGGTAAACACTTGTTTAACAAATGCATCAAGGGGTTGCTGTCAAATAAAGCTACAATTTTGGTAACTCACCAGGTAATGAAGGAAGCGCATTTTATTATCTTAAAATCATTCTTCCCTGCTCATCCTCCAAAAGTGTTTTGGAATTCTCATAGTAAATGTCATTTTTATATCCAGCTTCAGTTTGTAAACCAATGTGATTATATCATTATCATGGAAGACGGGTGTATTCAAGCAGAAGGAACATACGCCGACTTAGAGCGAAAAGGCATCAATTTTGACAAAATGACGCAGGCTTTTCAAGAGAGTAAAACAAAGGTGAACGTCGCAGGCTCTAATCAAATGTCTCCTGTAGCAACTTCGTCGCGTGCTTTTAGCCCTGCAAGCAGGGTTCGTTCTGCCTCTTTGGCTTCGAAACATTCCTCCAGTGTGTCTTCGTATATGGAGGCAAGTCCTATCAAGTACGCACCGGTTGCTTTGTTGAACATATCCAAGGAATTTAGTAGTTCTGATACAGGAATGTCACACGCAGGTATGATGATATATACTAATAATAGAAATTCTACTGATGGTCTGATAATTCCTCAATTTTGTAATCAAATGACCCAATGTTCTCCTTTATTCGAATTAGGTCGTAAATACGTGCAGAGTACCGAAGATTTAGATGGATTAGATGGTACGTTGCTAAATAATTTGACACGTGATGAGCCTGCAGGTACAGCCGAAAAGAACGGTGACCAAGAGGAGGAGGAAGAAGTAGCCACTACGGGTTCAGTGAAATGGAGCCTTTATTGGAAATACTTCCGAGCTGGTTCGAACTGCTGTAGCTTTTTAATGCTGGTTTTTATGACAATTATTTGTCAAGTATTTTACAGTGCAGCCGATTATTGGTTAAACGTATGGTGAGTTTTCCTTTAAACTGGTACATGTTTTATGTTTATATTTATCTGTTTTACCTGTCGTAATATTTTTAGAATACTTTTGTCATTATTCGTAATTTTACTGTCAATCGTACATAGGGCAAACGCTGAAGATTTGAAACACCTCAACAACAAAATCCACACCGATAAAAGCAGTTTCTTGTACTACATTTACAACGATCGAGAGGTTCAAGTGTACGGATATTCCGTTATTGTAGGCTTACTATTTATTTCCTCTTGGATCAGAACGTTAATGTTTTTCTGGCTTTGTATGAAGTCGTCAACCAATTTACACCAAACCATGTTCAAAGGAATTATTAGAGCACCCATCCAATTTTTCGAGGCGAACCCTGCAGGTAAAGTGAAGTAATATAACACATTGTGTACATGTTGAACTGATCATCTGTATTTTCGCGAAATCATAGCAGTAATACGAGTAGTACAAAATCGTAACTGACCGACAACTTGCTTACAGGGCGAATATTAAATCGATTCAGCAAAGACCTGGGGCAAATAGACGATGCGTTGCCTCCCACCATGTTTGATACAATTTCTGTGAGATTTTCTAAGATTCTCTAAGTTCTATAAAAATTTTAATTTGCTTTAGTTTGGGATTTTGTTTGATTTTTAAAGAAGCGGAGATCATAGTGTCCGGTTTTATTTTCAGATATTTTTGAATGTGATTGCCATTGTTGGCATCATAGCGGTCGTAAATCCATACCTTCTAATACCGAGCTTCTTGTTAACCATCATCTTGTACCTATTACGAAAATTCTACTTACGAACAGCGAGAAGCGTCAAGCGTTTGGAAGGAATAAGTATGTTTTAAAAATAGCACATCTCAGCATTTTCCCGAGCTGTCATTCATTTCTAATTTAGAAGAGAGCCTTCATTTCAATGAAGTGATAGTTCTAATGCAACATATTGTGGGCGCTCGTCCACATTAAAGAAAACATACAATATTCTATATCTGCTTTTACGATTTATATTATTTACGACAGCATGCTCGTGTTCAGACGTTATTAATGCTTGTATTTTTCCTATCGTTTACAGCAAGAAGTCCGGTGTTTTCTCATTTGACCACTTCGCTATATGGGCTAACTACCATTCGAGCTTTTCGGTCTGAGCGAGAGTTTATTCATCAATTTGACGCTCATCAAGATTTGCATTCCTCATCATGGTACTTATTTTTGGGTAATATTACGCTACTAGTTTTGATTATAATTAGTATTTCGTAAAGATACAACTAAGTTAAGTGTTAACCTATTACTTATTACTAATAATGACATTATGTTTAATTGTATTTTTCAGCAACAACACGATGGTTCGGTATTCGACTGGATTGTGTTTCAGTAATTTATATTGGTGCTGTTACGTTTAGTTTTATGTTCATGTCGGCAAGTAAGAATCCCACTACCTATATTAACTATGTCAGTAATTGTAATTAGCATACTTTTAAGGTTTGTCGTGCTTGGGTGAGCGGTTAGGACTGCAGACTGGAATGGAAATTTCCAGCCTCAGACCTGGCTTCAATCCTCGGT
>JAQFZC010005695.1:0-13703 GCA_034695205.1 Dicyrtoma fusca
AGTGCCCTCCCTATATAATGTCCGGGACGGGTCCCTATTTGTGCCCGGGTCTCTAATTGTGCCCGGAGTCTCTTGGCTTGAAGTTTAAAATAGTGCCCGGGGGCACTATTTGGGTCTTTACGGTACGTTGGTTCCAAGTGCGAGGATCTCAGTAACAATAACTTTAAAATTGGTGTACCACGGATTTCGGGTTTTAGAATACTATATTTGTATATAGGTAATTAATGTCTTTAATGGTAGGTTGTCCTTAAAAAATTAATTATTCGTTTCCATTGGGAAATAGTTACTGCCAATGCCGTGGGGGCAAGTATGTGATGTAACGAAAAAAAGTGAAAGAATGAATTGCCAACTATTCTTTGTTGCTTGTTATTGGTTTCAGGCTCACTTAGATGCAGAAAATAAGGTCAACACGGGGTACCTAACTGATACAATTTTAAAGCGGCAGAAAAAAACTCTCCTTGCATCTTCCATAGTACCGAGCTCTGCTGTGACTATTAATTGGCATTCCCAGCGCTTGGATCGCGTTCTTGAACAGTGGCTTGTCTCCGCAGCTTTAAAAATTAATCCAAGACTTCGCTTGTGTCCAAGAAATCAGTATTTAACACTTCACGCAATTACACGTTTGGATTTGTCATCCAATTCTTTGGAAAAAATTCCACCTATGATATTTAATCTATGTAGCCTAAAGTATTTGAATTTAAGCCAAAACAAAATTCAGCAATTAGAATTTCCAGAAGAAATAGTCGCTCCTTGCTTAGAAGAAATGCTGTTGCATGAAAATCGATTTGATTCAGTACCTGCAGAAATGTTTACATCTTTTCCATCGTTGCTTGCTTTAAATTTGTCAAACAACAAAATACAAACAATGCCATCATGTATGTGGGCATCCCCTCACCTTCAAGAGCTAAACTTGTCACTGAATCTTCTAAGTGATTTGCCTCCGTTGTTGTCGTCAGCCGTAACAGAATCAGAGTCTACCCTCGAGAGCATGACTGCATCGCAGTTTAGTTTACTGTCGTATAATCCTGTGATTCCTGTTCAGTCACCAACGTCTGAACCAACAAGCCCAGATTTTGTGATGGTTGATTTTGAGAAAAATCGTGATAAATTTTGCATGGATAAAAATCTGCAACAGTTGTCGAACAATAATGAACGCAGTAATGCTTCTACCGTATTACTTCATCATGGACTTTGGCGTAGCAGTATTAAAGTTCTGTCAAGTTCAGAATCTACGGAAAAGTCTGAATTTGGAATCGATGAGAGTGCTCTTGTTTCTTTAAATCTGAGTCATAATTCCTTCAGCAAGGTACCTAAGGTTTTAAGCTGTTTGGGTACAAATCTTCAACGATTAAATTTATCATTTAATAATTTAAAATGCATTGGGTTTATTACTGACTACCCCACTTCAATAAGGCAGTTAGATTTATCGAATAATAGAATTAGCAAGTGGATCTATAGTCATGGGGAAAAAACTCCAAGCAGGTACGCATGCTTTAACCGTAAGGCAAATGACGACAGCAATGCTCTCCCAGAAAACCCGTGTCCTCATAAAAGGCATACTCGGCTAGAAAATTTAAAAACTTTAATATTAAGTGGGAATCTATTGAAGAATATCTGTGTTAGTGCAAACGATTACAATGAAACTGTGAGTGATGCTGGAGCAGACCAGAAAAAAACATTCCTTACAAGAAATTTGTGGTATCCAAATATTACCATGTTAGATATATCAGATAATCAGCTTAAAGAAGTCACTGCAAGGATTTCAGAATTAACAAACTTATCAGTATTAAATTTGAGTGGAAATGCAGAAGTTGCTGATTTACCACCTGAAATGGGGTTGCTTTCAAGGATGTGGAATTTGAATACAACCAGATGCAATTTACAAGAACCTTTGAAATCAATGATAGAATCCAAACGCTGTAAAACAATGGATGTTATTGGGTATCTAAAAAGTGTTTTAGAAGATGCCAAAACTTACTCTAGAATGAAACTTATGGTTGTTGGAATTCAAGGTGATTACTGAGTTTTTTTTTGCATTTGGTATTGCTGATTTGAATTTTGAGTGTTAGGCTGTGCTGTAGTATTTAGTATGACGTTTATTACTTTATTATTATTGTGTCCAGGAATCGGAAAAACATCATTACTAAGTCAGTTGAGACAAGAAGGAAGCCAGAAACACATCCATCAAGACGTATGTGTTAAAAAATATCATTTGCTTTGTTAATTTACACGACATGCATAACTATACTGCTTTGATATATGTACTATACATAATTAAATACGAATAACTTGGATCCTACATTTGCGTCGGGCCGCTCCAACCGAATGGCAGGTAGTTGTGGAGAATATCCTGTGCTCAGATCATGCAAAAAGTGGTATGAGGTACTCCAGTTGTATTCTGTAAACGTTTCCACTAGGCGTAATTTTATTGTAATCAAATTTTTAAAGAACTACTACGTATTCGAGTGGGATATATCAAAATTTATAAACACTTAGAAGTATGCTGATTGCTGGCTACTGGAGTTTTTATTAAAACTAAATAAAAGTGTGTGACATTATAACAATTGTTTTTGTAACATTCCGGACTTACCTCCATTTCAAATTTAGTTAAGGTACGGTAGTTACTTTATGACGGGGAAGAGCGATTTACTTAACTGCAATCAAACCTTATATGTAAATCAAACCTTGTGTGAATCAAACCTTATAAAGCTTGCTTTGAAGAGCACTTTGCGCGTTAGGTACCTCTAATTCCTTAATTTAATGTTGCCAGAACATGGGATTTAGTTTAAAAGGATTATAAGTAGATATATTCCATGCAATCATTGAAGTACTTAGTCATAATGTATTTTTATTTTGATGTATTTCAGCATTGGGCAAAAAGAATGGGTGCTGCAAGCAAAACTTCTAATTCAAAGGGAAAGCCAATTTCAACTGTTGGAGTTGATATTGGATCATGGGTATTAGACCATCGGGGTAATCGTAACTCAACTTCCGCATACGGACCTGTGATTTTTCGAACTTGGGATTTCGGAGGACAGAAGGAATATTATGCTACGCATTTGTATTTCTTGTCTCGCCGGAGTAAGTCGTGGAATTTATTTTTACAGATTATTTATCTTCCGATGTACAATTATTACCGCAATGCATACTAGGTACATAAATAATTAAAGCATGTAGTATCCACAACATAAATGACAATTATAGCTAAATTAACTGTCCACTACAGATGTAATGTGAACGTCATGTTTAAAACAAACGAGTAATAATAATACCCTTATTCTTTAGGTTTATACTTGGTCGTGTGGAACATTTGTGATGGAGAAAAGGGACTAAATGAAATCATTCAGTGGCTTGTTAATATCCAGGTAAATACCAACTGTTCTGTATGAGTTTAAGTAGCTGCCAAGTCGCGTGAGGTTGTCTGGGCATAAGTAATAAAGTACCTACTTATAGGTATGTATATACCACACTGTTTCCTGAGTTTTGGTCATTGTTTGCGAGTACTTTGTTGTATTCCTTAAAATGATTAGGTACTTAGCCACTAAAAATTAAAATTTGTTCTATTTGTAGGCACGAGCTCCGAATTCGCCTGTGATAATTGTTGGAACTCACTTTGATCTAGTCAGTGAAAAATTCCCACCGGGCTATCTGGATTATTTACAACAAAAAATTCGCGATAAATTTATATGTGTCTCAGATCCAGAAAAACGAGGACTTCCTCGTGTAGTCTATTCCGTAGAAGTGAGCCTCATTTTTAATCGTTTCCGATATCATTAATCATTTAATTCCTTAATTAGTGACAATCGCAGTGGCCCATAAATATTTTGTGTAATCATATTTACGTCGTATTTTAACTACTTTGCTTGCCTGTTCTTATGTTGCAGGTTTCGTGTAAGACTAGACACAATATTCGACATTTGTGCAATTTGATATACGAAACGGTTTTTAACATTAAAACATCGAACGGAAAAAGGCTGTTAGAACAAAAAATTCCTTCAAAATATATTCACTTGGAAGAAATCGTCGCTTACCTTGCGACTGAAAGAAAATCCAGAGGTATGGTGTAAAATAGTTGCATTCGTTTCTGAAAATATTTACTAGGTACTTGAACTTGTAATAGGTAATCGCTCCCTATAGTTATCCCCTTTCACTAATTATCCCCCCCCCTGTAATAATTCTACAGTTAAAATTATTCAAATTTAAATAGTTTCCCCTCTCCGATAATTTCTCAGTCCACGAGTTCACAATAAATTTAGTGCGGTTAGGGTACTTCGTTGAGCTTCATAATTTAATTCGCAGTGGTCAGAAAGCATTGCCATTTAATAGCTCTCCCGTCTGTTGCTTAGGAATGGACCCTGTTTTGACAGAACACGAGTTTAAGTCTCAGGTTTCAGGATGGCTGGATAAAGGTTTTGGCCTTACATTTCGTGATGACGCTGAAATTATGCAGGTTGGAAATGCTTTTTTAGTAGTTAAAGTTAAACTTTATATTATGGTTTTTATTCTAATAACACTAGACTAGTAAAATGTAAATCAATTTTTGTGCTTAATTCCAGGCTTGTACATTTTTACATGAAAATGGTGTTTTGCTACACTACGAAGATAGCACATTAAGAGATCTGTATTTCTTGGACTCGCAGTGGCTATGTGATATGTTAGCTCACGTAGTTACAGTCAAAGAAATAAATCCGTTTGCAAAGTATGGAATAATGAAAGTGGATGATTTAAAGCATCTATTTAAAGGGCAGTCAAATGAAACGAGGGATTATGTGCTGTCCCTTTTGAGCAAATTTGAATTGGCTGTACCGTGGGATCACGTTCATCTGCTCATACCATCACTGTTACCATCGTTTGAACAGGTCAGAATCTAGTGTATTGATGTTCAGTATTTCTAATTTCTTTAGTTAATTGTCTCTTCGTTTTACATGTACATTTTGTGTACTGTAATTGAGCAAATTTTTGTTCGTTTGTTCGCTTTGACCTCACGACTGAAATTTAATTTATGTCCCTGTTTAATTGAATTTTTTCTTTTTCATAAAAATTCATTCATACCTAACTTGCGGTGTGGCCGAAATCTATCTACAGTAAAATTTCGGTTCGCAACCGGTTTAAAACCACAAGCGCAGGACATTTGTAATAGGGTAGTAGGCTGCTAGTAATTAAATTAGCTATTATTCTGGGATTTTATTAAGTATAATAGTGATAGAATATTCATAAATTGAACATTGTTTATTTGGTATTGGTATTCTTGTTTCAAGATATGAGTGGGCTTAGGACATATTGTCGTGTAAGGCAAAGTTATGCAAATTCAAGTTCTACTGGAAGCAAAGTTGTGAAAATGTGAACACTGTAAAATGGTTTGAGGCATTTTTGCATAATCCTGTTGCTTATTTTATTAGGAATTTGCAGAACAAAAATTGCTGTTCAGTGTCCTTACGCTCAAAAAATACTTTGGTAATAAAATTCTGTAAAAATAAGAGAATTGGGTTCGGTAGTTATCGTAACAAGCAACTCGATTCACTTGGACAATTTTGAGTGCGCAGCTCCTGGTAAACTATTTAAATAGGCAAATATATTTATATACCTAAGCGTGTATTATTTACTTAAAAGCAAATCGGCAAATCCTGTAATAATGTATAAAATGCGCTACTAAAGCTAACTGAACCCCGAATTAATTATAGCATGAAAGATTACAATATTTTTTGATTTGTTAAACGTGAGGCCCGAAAGGGTTAAAAACTAAATTATTTAAAACAGAAATAGCGCAGTTTCCCCCATCAAGAGTTTTTAATTTTATCCAAAACGTTTACCTATCTATTTATTTTTCCTACAAACGAATTATTTGCGATACTTCGAAATGACACAATCTCGGTTCCTATCTTTTCATCCCCTTACCATCACTGTCTACCTGCCATGAAAAAGCCAACTTTGGTGTTCGATTTTTACACCTATTGGGTCTATTGAGCTTATCATTTTTCACTTCAATTTTTAGCCAATTCTTACATTTTTCGTTTTTATTTTTAAAATCTGCAATAGTTTAATATTATTGAGTGGATTGCTGCTAATCTGAACTCATAAGTAAAGTACTGTAACTTGCACTATTACAGATGAAAATAGGACAGAATGAAGTTCGCGTTAAGATTCCTGTAAGATCTCGCGGTTGGATGTTAAAGAATCGGGGAAGTAGAATGAGTCGGCAGTTTTCGGAGGACAACATAAAAGAAACAGCAGAGACAACATCCAATAATAAATCAAGTTCCATTTCTGAAGGTCCAGGTGGTGGATCAGATGAACTGCAATATATAATTCAAAAGGGCAATATTTCATCATTGAATAGGTTTCTTTTGCTATCCTATTTTCCATCCGGATTTTGGCCTAGACTGATAAGTCGGATACTGGCAGATGATCGAATTGTTGAAATCGTTAGAAACTATTTCAATGTTCCACCGCCGTCCGAAATAACATCGGAGGTACGAATAGTGACCTACATACTTTAACTTTAATGTTTGTTTCTCATTCTGTGATAGTTAAAATTATAGTTTCTGCATGTAACGAAGGGGCCTTTAAAAGTAGTTTCGTTCTTAAGGTCGTCGAGCTATTGGACCATAAAGCGGAATGGTGTTGCTGGCAGTCTGGAATGGAGTTGACATACGGGGACCTTATGCTGATGAGAGTAAAGGAAGTGACGGGTGAAAAACCTTTTTCGTTCATGCTACGAAGAGACGATGGTGCGCTTTGTGAATCAGAAATCATAGACAAAAATTCTTCTAGCAACAATGAACTGAGTTTGTTTCGTGAGGATGATAATGAACAAACATGGGACGCTGTTGATCTTAACGAAACGGGATTATTGGAAATTCACTTACCAGTAAGTAAAGTATAATCGTGTTTATGTTCAGCAATACCTTTTGTAGTTGACAGTATTTGAATACCTAATTGCTATTCCTTATATTCCTTGTCTAGGCGTTTAGTGTGGTTGTAAATTCTCAAGACCAAATTTCTTACGCCGGAACCGATTCAACCAGGCAGTTTAAAAAAATTTTGCTGGAACCTTCGGTAGAGAGCTTGGCTAAACTACTGGCCCTTATAGTTGATCATGTTGATACTTTACTTGAAGATTGGTACCCATCCATTGGTACTAGGTTCGTCCACACATCTGAAGGGAAATATCTTGTTACTCGATTAATTCCTTGCCCTAAATGTTTTCCCTCGGAAGAAATGCGGTCCATTTCTTCGAAAGACGCTCTCAGTTATGATAGTAGTTTATCAAACCATCATAGTCCAAAACGTCACAGCAGTGGCAGTAGCAAATCTAATGAATTCTCAACAAAGTTCCCCTTCAGTTTTTCTAATTCGAAAAGTCCAAGAATGTCCAGCGATTCGGGGGTTGGCTACAGTCCAAGTAATACTAGAGTGTCATCGGTAGATTCAAATTCAGATCTGAAAGAAAGCAGTGGAGCTGGGGAATCCTCGTTCCAAGATTTAAATTCTGCTGTAAAGATCAGGACGGGAGTTATTTCTCAAAGTGACAGCGTTAAATTCCACGCTGGTGGGGGTGACTCTACCAATTACAGTGGCTTAAATTTTTTCTTAAAAGGCTCACCTGGATTAACTGGGTTTGCGAAAAACTTTTCAATGTATTCGTGGAGTGTCGAGTACTGCATACTTCATTCTCAAAAGTACGCTGAGTATCAGCATTCTACTCTATCTGCGTCAGGCCGTAATGGAAGTAATCAGCTTGTTGAGGAACGGCAGCTAAGTGTCAAGTGTCCTAAGCATGGTGATATTCTTCTCAAAGAAATTTGTCCGGATGTATTATTCCTCGACTTGAACTCTCGGTATTTACTGCAAAATCCTTGCGTTCAGCGTGGAAACTTATTAGGTATGAAATCGTTTTACTTCATTGATTTGTATAATGTAAACAGTTCTTTAAAAATTCTTCCTGTTGTAAGTCCCAAGTTGATAAAAGTTTAATCTAAATACCTAATTCCCCACTACCAGCATTTGTTGAAAAAATAATTCCCTTGGGAATAAGTAAAGGTTTTGTGGTATTTGGGAATTAGTAAATTACTTATTGTACCTGTGGAGATAGCTAGTAGTATAGTAATATTGTTTTTATAGGTCGTGGTGCCTTTGGATTTGTATTTGGGGGTAAACTTGTCCCCAAGTATGAAAGCAAAATGTTGGAAATTGCAATAAAAATGTTTCAACCGATTGATCCTGGCCATGACAACGCTGAAGCACAAGCAGCTTATAAAATAGCAAAAAGCAAATGGTTCAGAGCACCTGCACAGTCTGCATGTCGTGCTTACGTAGCAGCTAGGGGTGAAGTGAGAGTTTTGTACTGGGTATCTCACCCCAATATCGTTCCATTTGTGGGTCTTTGTCAGTCGCCATTATCTATTGTTATGCCTAGAGCCCCTAAAGGTGCGTTAGATTCGGTGTTGTCCGATTACCGAAGATCTGGCGACAAAGTTTCTTCTGAAACTTTACGTGTTACGATTTTACAGGTTATTAATTAATCAATTATTATCAATTTTGTTATTACTTGCAATTAGTTAACAACCATAATGACATATTTCGCGTATATATGTCACGTGTATATAAATGTAGTGTCTTTTACATCAAGCTCAGTTTGGTTTCAGAAATAAATTCTTATTCCAGGTTGGCAAAGCCCTCGAGTATCTCCATAGCCATCGCATAATATATAGAGATTTAAAGTCAGAAAATGTCTTAGTGTGGTGTTTCCCCCCACCATTTTCCAAATTTGAAGATCGATCAAAAGTTGATGTCAAATTGGCAGATTATGGTAATAAAATCGAAAGTCCACAAATAAAGATCATTTATGCATTAAATTGGATTTTTCCTTTAAATAATCTCTGGGTGTTTTACGTTACAGGTATTAGCAGATCTTCTTTCCCCACTGGTAGCAAAGGTTTTGGCGGCACCGAAGGTTTCATGGCTCCTGAAATTATAAGGTATAATGGAGAAGAAGAGTATACTGAAAAGGTAGGCAGTTTATTTTATTAGTTTCAGTTTTATCTCTTATAATATGTAATGTGGGTTACAAATATATTGTTTTATGAGTAATAAGTATGAGATCTCTTGTGATTTTGTCAAAGGTGGATATATTTTCTTTTGGGATGCTGGTGTATGAACTGGTTAGCTTAAAACAACCGTTTGATGGCTGTGAAAATGTTAAAGAAAATATTCTTGAAGGGCTTCGACCATGTTTAACCAGACGAGTATGTGCAATTAGTTTAACATACATATTTTATGATTAATTCTAAGCTTGATACATACAAAAAGATACTTTAAAGCAGTACATTCAAACTTAACAGTGTAAAAAAATGGAAAAATGGATTCAAATTAAATTTTATATTTGGAAACCTACAGGACTGTGAGCTTTATTCACTGTATATTTTGGATTTAATGGTCGTGTGCTGGTCCCATGTCGCCAAAGATAGACCTACTGCTTCTCAGGTTGTAACTATTACCACTGGTCCAGAATTCACATTTCTTAGAGACGTTGTATCACTCGCAAATGTTACAAATGTTGTTTCTGCTATTGGACTTCAATATGGCGGTAAGTTTAGTCGCTCCTGGCTTCCATTTTAGCATGATCTTCTGCATTACACAAGAGAGTTCCTTATTTTATTGCTGATTGTTTTTAGTTGACAAAGAAATTTGGGCAAGTTGCTCGACGGGTGGAATCTACTGTTTGAAACTGAAGTCTTGCACGTCATTTGAGAGCTGTCTGTGCTTTGAATTTATTTCTGGAGTTGTCACTGCTATGTGCCATGTGGAGGATACGGTTTGGATGGGTGATACACTTGGGAAAATACATGTTTTAAGGTTTGGATAAATTTCAGCTCAAGCACTTGTCGTTGGAGGGATCAGTCCTCTTATGATTATTGAAAGTTTGCATTTAGTATGCGTGTATTTTGTGGTCCTCTGCAGAATTAGTGACTACAACAAAATTGTCGAGAGTGACTTGGAATCTCAGGTTGGATATTGTGGAGCTATTGTTTCCATTCAAAATCTAGATGTTGTTGTGGCTGTGGCTGTAACTACTGGTCGTCTGTTTCTATGTGATAAAAAAAATGTTCAGCTTCTTACCGAACTTGGAAAGTCCACTGTAATACATTGCTTGAATTCGAGATTTATTGCTGATGGGTAAGTTTGTATTTGCTATGATGCTCTGAGTGAATGGAAATAATTTATGCTGAAATACCTATCCGTTGATATATGCTAACTTCTAACATAAAAAGGTAGCTTGTAAATTAAATTAATATTAATGTTTACATATGTAGGACTATAGAATTGTGGGCTGGAGAACGAGCTGGTCAGATGACAATTTTTTCGATCAGGGACGGGACTGTTGTGTCTCAAGAAATTATTAATCATTATGAGCCAATTATTGAGGCCGTTGAAGTTCTTTTGATTGACGCTCATGTGGGAAATGATACTTTGTTCTCTTACGTCTACCCAGGTACTCAATTTTGTCGTCGGTTGTATGAGTTTCGTTTCTTGAATTTACAAACATCTGTAGACCACCGCTTGCCATTAATTTGTGTTTTAAAGGACGTAAAGTGTAGAAAATTAACGGCATATATAGTAAGGTTAGATTACATAGCATAGATATTAATAATTACTTTTTTGTTTTTACTAAAAAGGAAGTGTCATTTACGGTTGGGACTGTGATAAGCGTGAAATGGTGGCCCGTCTAGACGTTGGAAAACTTTTACCTGTGCGCGAATCCATGGAAGAAGAGTTAAATAACAAGCCTTTGCAAGTAAGTACTGCAAATCTAGGCAATAATGATACCTACTTCAGATTTTTGTCTGACATATTTTCATATATTGTGACATTTCGGAAATTGTTTTTTAATTGTTTTTGTCTACCGTTTCAAGGTTACTGTTTTGAAATCCACCATATCGGAAGTGTACATTGGAACGAACTGGGGGTTTGTTTTTGTAGCTGATACAAAGTATTTGCGTCCCATAACTTCCTTTAGACCATTTACTGAAGATGTACGATCATTTTGGGTTTTTCGACAAATGCAAACGTTCTCGACTATGCTTAATTTAGCATCTGCAGCTAACAGTGCGGATTCTACGAATAACGCATCGGACAGTGATATTGATAATTCTTCGTTTACTTCAGTGACTTCTGAAGCAGGTAGTTTCAAGGCGGGAGATATCTCGTCTCTTCAGGATATCAATTCCATAGGAATAAGAGATTCTTCAAACAAAGTTAGCAGTGAGATACGTGGGGATTCCCCTATACCTGGTTCTGGTAACAGTTTTAAAGGTAGTAGTAGCAATTCAACGAATGCCCAACTTGTCGTTGGTATTGGGAAAGGATTTTCTCATTTAATCGAGAAAAATATCTGCTATGGTTCAGGAGCAAAAATTGGTGTGAAACAAAGGCGTAGAGCATTTGCTCTTCTTTGGCATGTAAAACGTTCTTGGGAATAACAATTTAGTATTAGGAGCATCTGGCATTACATTGTACCGCTTGAATTTTGGGAAGAAGTAATTTAAAAAGAACTGAAACAAAAAAAATGCAATTATTACCCCTATCGTAAGTATAGTTGATTGTATCCTCTTATAAATAAGGAAACTCTCCTGTGAATTTAATTAGTCCACACACAGTATTTTTTAATGCTGGTTTAAGCGTTTATAGCGTCAACCGAGTAATAATTATATTTATTTAAAAGATGGATTTATAAAAGCAGCTAGTTATGTTACTACTGAGATATTTTTTAACAAAGTATAGTAATAAAATAGCCAGTACTAACTAACCGTTGACGTCCAGTTGAGAAAGTTCGCATTCCTTAAGTGTAGAAGTGTTTACTTATTTAACTTTGGTGAAAAATATGTTTTTAAGCGTACCTGGAGGTTTCTGTAACTCCACCGCATAAAAAATGTAACTAATACTCGGTTCATGCAATGCATTCTTAAAGTAGAATTTTTATGTATTTCGATTTACTGCAATGATTGTGTATATGGTGTAGAACACGTGGTTGTGATTTTTTCCAGTCAAATGTAATCCTTGTTATGGCTACAAGTGGACAATGTCTTTATACCTGTTGTACACCACATATAGTGCTAACCTTTGTAGTCTAAAACGTTTTTTGTATATTTTTATATTATTATAACACTGGACGTATATTTTTATTTGCCAATCAACGCATTAAGGGAAAATGATTGTCAGTTAAAAATTGGTCGCTCAATAGTATTAAGTTTAGTGTAAAGTAGCACGTTCATTTTATTCAGGTCCTTTTATTTTAATTTTATGGTGTGAATGTACGTAGTCACAAATGTTAGCCTTCTGACGTTCTAACAAATGTTGTTGAGCTGATTTTTATTAAATCCATGTTTTAATCCATGATTCGATTTTGAACGAAAACTGTTTAAGCGTCTTACATTTATTGCAATTAGAAGTGTGGCGGAATCATACTGGAATCATTGATCGTATTCAAAAAGTAATTGTTGCAATTTGATTGGCGTTTCCAGCTTAAAACTTAAAACTATTTGGACTTCATTCTAATTTGGGCTTAGAACTACAGCTACCTCCACTTGCTCTGTTTACACTACATATTATAAACCGTTTCCATTGCGCTGTCATCCCGATTTCTGGAAAGTTGGATTTGTTAGGCCAATTTCCAAAATCCAGTGCAGTGCTGTTAGCAATGATTGGCTAATGGGGTAACATGTTACAGATATTTCTGGCTCTTTCATTCAAGTTTGTAGCATACCTATTTTAGTTTATTATATTAAAGACACCGTTAATATCATTGCGGAAAAAAACATCAAAAAAAGCTGGACTTGGCACACAAGCAAGTACAGCAATCTAAGTTGGTACATACCATATTTTCTAAATTAATCCTATTCTTTTTCTCACCTCCCAGACCCGCCGATAAGCGCACTACATATTACTTTTCTTGCCGCGTACATAAGTACCTAGGTAGGTACTATTGTAGAAAATACGGCACCTCATTTATCTCAGTTTATTACAGTTTGTGTTTATAGTTTGTGAAGATTTAAAACAAAAAATTGGTATGTAGTATTGTTTCGCGAGTGAATAGGCTCAAATAAATAAGGGAAATTAATTGCCTCTCGTCAAGTTTGAACCTGCCCAAACAAAAAATAGTCAGGTATTTCTTACCTGACCTTATGATTTTATTATAATTAATTTCCCTTATTTATTTGAGCCTATTCACTCGCGAAACAATACTACATACCAATTTTTTGTTATAAATCTTCATAAACTACAAACCCAAACTGTAATCAACAACAAACATCCTTACACTGAGCACTGGTACGTATAGTATTAGCTGGTTCAAAACTGAAACACATTAAATATTAGTTCAGCAGTTTTGGAAATGCCTTCGGTTAGCGAGTTCGATTTTTATAAAGCGGTCACCAAATTGAGATACGTTGAAATTGTACTAATTTCTTATCATATTTCCCCTGGTGTACGCATTTTGCCTGCTAAATTATGGTTTAGATACGCGTTTTGAAAACAAAATGCATAAAAAGTAGAAATATTTTTGTTTCACGGATCTGTCCTTGTTGGATTAAAAACTGCCTATCTCAAAAAACAACACTAGCTACACAACTAGGGTTCGTCACTTGATTGAAAATCAAATCAAATAAATCAAGCATTTGAGCTTTGAACTGCTGTTCAAATATCAA
>JAQFZC010005696.1:0-13703 GCA_034695205.1 Dicyrtoma fusca
AAACTAGTGATTTTTATTTTCAAAAACGTCAAAACTGGAAATCAACATTTTTCAAAACTGTCAAAACTAGTGATTTTCATTTTCAAAAAAGTCAAAACTAGAAATGAACATTTTTCAAAAAAGTCAAAACTAGAAATGAACATTTTTCAAAACTGTCAAAACTAGTGATTTTCATTTTCAAAAAGCCAAAACTGGAAAACAACATTTTTCAAAACTGTCAAAACTAGTGATTTTCATTTTCAAAAAGGTGCAAACAAAACTTACAGTATGCAGTACCGTATCAGAAAGGTTAATAAATAGTTTCTCAACCATCCACCTACCCTTGTAAAAAGTTGGCACTATTATCGTCTACCATGCCCGAGCCTGTTTGTTGAACACCCTCGAAGAGATTACTAATCCTCCCTTCAGTCCCCTCCGTTTCATAGTCTGGGACTTGCACTTCAACTTCAATGTGAACAAAAGAGATAACGTGGACGCTGTCGAGTTGATCGCGATACTCCTGAGTTTCATTGGAGATGGAAATCAACTGTTCGTCCCCACTCCCTTGGCCCTGGTCCTGGTTGCCTTCAAAATCAGTGTAACTTGAAATTGAAGTTTGAGAAAGGACTTCAACTTGTTCGTAATTTTCATTGCTGTCACTTGCCGGCACAATTTCCGCCGGTTTACTCTCTCCAAAGTATGGCTGAGTCAAAATTAAAGCCGTTGACAAAGCCAAAAGAAAGGAATAATGGCATCCGGATTTTATATAAACTTTCATTTTATAATTCGAGTTTTTTGTCTTACAAATCTTTAGCTCTGCATTAATGTACAGCTAGCTGGATTCGTACAATTCTGAACCCTTAAATAGTGAATAACTTGATCGCAATCACAATTCCTAAGCGTTCTAGGGAAATCTTTTTGATAATGCAATAAAGCAGTTATAAAGACTAGCACTAAGACAGTCGAGTATTATTTCTGGTCGGTTAATTAAGAATGTTTTCGATTTAAATTTTTAATCGGTTGCAAATTGAAGCACGGTACAGTAAACTTTCGAACACGCAAAGGAGATTTCTTGGAATCAAAAGCCACATAGAATTGATAACCTCATAGTTTTTATGATTACGTCGGTGTAAATATTTATCGAAATTAAACTACTCCTTGTCTGCCTCTGTGTCCAGCACACTGTGCGCATATTGTAAAATATACTTCTAATCATCATCTGTCTTTCCTCACAAATGATGATAGTGCTGGGGGTGTCTCTTTGAATGACTGTAGGTCAATACTAAATTGTATCTGTCAGCATTGTACTGCTCTCCGGTAACCAATTCGAGTAAATGATTTCTTATGAATTCGCAAAAACTCTTAATCTTGTAAGTCTTACTTAAGAATCAGAATTAATTAAATGTGCATATAATTACAAATCTGTCACTACGCAGTACCGCACAAACAGTAACGCAAGAGGCATGGCACTGAGCAAATGAATGAAGTAAAACAAAAATTTAATGAAGTAGAAAACAACATCGCAGTATACAACATCCAAGTTCAATTGACTTCAAGTATTTTAACGGACGATGTTAAGTAATGTATATGTAACCAAAATGTCAACGATCTGTAAAATAAAAAAAAACACAATTTTGTTACTGCAATGTTCAATAAACACATCAATTTGCTTCTTAAGCCTTAACAAGGCAAATACTTATAATACCAATTTCATACCTTGCCAAGTAATTCAGGTGTGAGTGTGAAAAAGCGGCCGCATTTAAAACCGAATTCCCCGTTGACTACGTCAAATAAGATTGACCGAACTTGATGCTCAGGAAACTCCATCACTTTGTTATGTTTAAACATTCTCTGGACGATTTTTTGAGCCTAAGTGTTACAGGAAGGTAAATTATTTTAAGGTTGTTCGTTTAACATAAATTATGGTTTTGGTCTACAGATTATTCATGAGAATCGTAAATAAAATACCATTATATTAGTATCCACCCCCATTTTCAAATTAGCAACCAGAACAATGAAATAGAATACGATTACGACCCTCCCAAAGAAGCTTACATAGCCCGGTGTAAATAATTCTGTGGCATGGAAGGGGTAGAATGTTATCATAATAGGCAAGTAGCACAGGTAGATGATGTTCATGTATTTCCCGGCCGCATTCTGAGTGTCTTTTAAATAGTTGTAAACGGTCCAGAGCTACATAATTAATTAAAATAAAAAATTTAGCTCTAAAAACATTTGGCTGGAACAAACAATATCGTGTCATTAGGATGGGTGAGTCAGTGGGTCAGAATCCTTACCTCATGTGCAGGTAATGAAGCAATATTTTGGTCCGTAAAATAATTGTCGAAATATTCCTTGACAAGCCAATTGGACAAGACTATATTAAGCAAAAGTACATCACAGAAACTATTGAGGATAAAAAAATAAAATTCAACAATGACTAAATATATTTGTAGGAGATGTTGAATCAAATTTGGCTCTATTTCCACAGGGATTTTGCTCTCGTAACTCTCGTTCCACGTGGTAAAATAATTTGGAAAGCTCTCCATAGCCATTTGACGACTAGCTTGAGGCAGTCCAGAGAAATCAAACTCTTCCAGTCCAAATGTGCCAAAGCCCCAGGAGACTTCAAACAGATTCACACAGCCTATAAATATTGCCATAAACTGGCGCAAAAAATATACGTTAATTGAAATCAACTATAATTAAAAAATAGATTAAATTAAAAATATAAATTTTCACCCAAAATTTGGCGTTTGCATTTTTCGACTGGTTGAATTTAACCGGGCTCCTCTGCAATCTTTCTAAGTAATCCTCCACAATTTTGTAGCTCATTAAGCAGTAGGGCAAATGTGCAAAATTAATGGTCAAAAGAATCAACATGTTGACAAACTCAAAGTAAGCCACGATATTCCCAGAAGCACCCCGAAGCGTCTCAAACCCGGTGCTTAAGCTTGAAAGAGATTTACAAACTAGCAGTGCGCTAAGAAATGCAAATATTGCCTGAAAATAGAAAAAAATACTTGAAAATAACAATAATTATGTAAAACACAGAATCAAATTGCTAGGTGGAATCGTGTAAAGTCTTACCCTTTGAATTATAGGATTTTTAACAATTATGTACTGGAACTTTCGACCGTTAGGAATGCGGGAAATTCGAAAATTTGCGCAGCAGAACAATGTCGCATCATTATAGAACAATGCCAATATTTCGCAATGGGGATTTTGTGCTTCAACCGCACTGACATGGACGTTGGACTCTGCTAAAACTTCATTTTGCTCACTTTTGAATGGATTCGAAAAAATACGGCGTCGAATGTCCTGGGTTACCTGGACAAATTCCATAATTCCGTATTAATAATCGCTCGTAAAATACGAAGGGATCGTCCACACAGATCCAGAAATGATTCTTCCATAAGTAATAGTTTGAGACTAACAGTTTGCACAGGGTAATCGAAATTAAAGTTGATATGGTGCACAATAGATCGTATTATTATTATTAGAGTACCTGAGCTCGGAAAACAAAGATAGTTTTGTGGTACCTACACTTGTAAACAGATTTATCGTTGAGTTAGTCTGAGGTTCTTCATAAAGTGAAAAACAGACTAATTTGAATAATTTGGGGGTAATCATTTTAATGAGATAATTAGGGGTTTCTATCACAAAATTATGAATACCTAGGTAACTTTATTGATTTCGGAGCTTCTATCGCACTGCAGTTTGGGTACTACGAACAATAAACACTAATAACTGTCAACTGTTGACTTTTGCTGAGCTGTCGGCTGTCGTCGAAAACTATTAACTATGATGACGCGCTTACATTTAGAGTTAATATTTATTTTATTGTGTATTTCATTTATGATTTATTGTGATATTTATTTCTCAATATATTTTATTATTCGTGTTACTTTTGAATATTATTTAGAAATGTTTTGTTGATGCATTGATGAATGATGAAGTATTGCAAAGTGTTGAAACATGTAATGCACAGTTTATTATATTATTTTGTAATTGTTGAATGTGTGTGTACACCCCGGGTAATTTTGAAAAAGTATTATACTGGAAAACTTGAAAACTTGAAACTAGTCTAGTCTAGTCAAGTCAACCAGTTGCCTATCTCTTAACATAGGAGAAATTGCTGATAGTCTAGTCTAGTCATTTTGCTCGAGGCTCTTGCTAGTCTAGTCTATTCCCGATTTTTTCCACCCTTGCAAGCCTTGGCTAGTCTAGTCTAGTCTAGTCGAGCCGGTCAAAAAAGCTCAATAGTCTAGTTTAGTCTAGTCCAGTCGCTAGTCCGCTAGTCTAGTCCGACTAGACTCGGCCAGCCTTGGTGAATTGAATAGGGTTTCCATTGTATTGTACCCAAGTATTTACTTAGGTACTAGTATATACGGAGTAGAGACGAAGCGACGTTAAGTTTATTGTGATGTTGTATGGCACGATGACGATAACACAAATAACTCTTATTAAATAATAATAATAATAAACTACCTCACAAACTCACAGTACAGCTTATTAGGTATAATGTATAATAAAGCGAAACGTATTGCAATGCATTACAGAATATTTAAAGTAAATGCCGGTCCCCTAATTAAAATGCATGGATAATTGATATCTTCTTAAGTATCTACCTCAAACAATGCACTGTATAACTACTTTGAAGCTGCTTTAGAGGTACATATATAATTATAGTTAAACTTAATACTACATAATTACTACAGGACATCAATCCCTATAATACCTACACACAAATTAACTCGAGCCAGTGCAAAACTAGGAAATAATTCTGCTGCAAATAAGGTTGTAGTCAAAAGCCATGTTATTAATAAAAATATTATTTTATTTCCAAGCTCATAACAGGACTTACATACAAAGTCACATCCTTTAAGCTATTATTTCATAAAAATAGCAATATTTTACTAGACTAACCGGTTGTGGTTAGTTACGTAATTAATTTCGAAATAAGAAGTCCAGACCTTCACTTCCAACTCATTCTTATTTATGATTGTTTGACTGGTTAACCAAAATAACGGTTCTATCTCTATGTTCCTACACCAGGGTTTTTTGCTTCTTCTTGCTGTTCCTTCAGATACTCCCATTCCTTATTTAGCATGTTTTTAGCCCTTTTGTATTCCTTCGCATAGAGCCAGCCGTGACTAGATTCTTGCCTCGAAACGCAACAACACCACAAGCCCAAGAATATGACGCCAAAAAATCCCAAACAGAACCATTTAGTAGTCGAACTGTATAAATAATTGTCGCCAGAGGGCACAATTTGATCTACTTTGTTATTATCAGGGTCGCCACTAAAATAAAAATTATCAATCAAATTAGGTTTATATTTGTACGTTTAAAAATTATAACGATCGTTTTAAAAGAAAATTAACGAAGCAAGCAATAGCAGCCCAAGACAAGAGCAAATATATGCCAAAAAAAAGAAGAAAAACTACACAATATCTACCTGTAACGTTTATGACGACTGAGTAAAACTTGCTTTAAAATGTCTTGCTCATTCATTTCATATTTGGGTTCATGTAAAACTTGAAAAAATAACCAAATTTATTTAGAGCTAAATTGCTATGTAATTATTATAATAATATGTATTCGTCGAAATCCAATAAATTACCTGCTTCCTTTTCTTCTTGCTCTTTCAACAGTTTAGAAATCTCGAACCGAATTGTTGACTTGCACTCAACTACATTATTGAACATTAGTAATAAAAACGTGGAAAACAAAATAGCTGTGGTTGCTATGAAACGAATTTGATTTGATTTCATCTTATTTGTAGCAAGACTAAGAATTTAACACTGCTTTCAATGTAATACCACATGGAACTGACTCGATCGTATCGAGAACGATTTTATGAGGGATGGTAAGTATTAAGAGCTGTATGGTGCAGCCCATGCATTTACTTCAGCATCGAATAAAAGTAGCTTTGCCTAATTGCAGATTCGAGTTTTAATTCCAGGAATCAGAAACTTTTTGCTTCTAATAATTTATTATGCAATACATACATAGATACTGTGCAGGAGATTAAGGGCGCACGCGACGAATAAAAGGGATTTTCTCAACCGTTCGTTCACCTATATCGTGCTTACGAAATACATAATACGAATAGGTATACCTAACCGTATGTGTGTCAATAGTCAATAGCAGCATATGTACATTTGTAGCAGTTCGAATGAGCGACAGAAGGTTCTAGAATTACAATAAAATTATTATAGCATTGGGTACTACTACTATCTGTTAACTTTAAAACTCTAACGAATTTATTGCAATAAAACAATTCGTACAGTAAAAAAAAACAGTCATTGCGTAAAAAGATCAAAACGACAAAACTATGTTGGTTTTAAAAATTAACAGTATATACATAATATATACATAATTACTTTACAATTTGGTAACGTTATTTCCATTGTCTTTCTTCCCGGTATCTCTAGTCATAAAAATATCAAAGTCGACACTATGAACATCACTAAATCTGCTCTGTTCCAGCACAGGGATCCCTTCTTTCGGGAAACACTTAAAGAAATCAAACTTGGAAGGAATTCTCTCATTTTCGAAGAGCCACTTACTCAGAGCAGATACGGAAACGAGTACAGCTAGAGAAAGGAGCATTACGAATGTTCTGAAAGGGAAATACTGTGTAGCGGACGCAGAGTCGTAGAATGGAAAATGAATAAAGGCGGGAATACTAAGGGCCGGCTCCCCACCCCCCAAGCGGAAAAAGAGGGCAACAACGTACGCCAACGCACTTCCATACGTGTTACAGTAGCTTTCAAAGTGTACTACCATCAGAAGTTGAGGGAACAGGATGACGTAGATTAAATCAGAACATATAAACCTGCAAACGTAAAAAAAAGCATTGTTCAAAATTATTTTTATAAGTCAGTAGCAGTAAGTATTAGAACAATACCATTAAAAAAACGATATTTCGAAATAAAAGAAGTTCTTCGAAGGAAAGTTGACCAAAGGACCATACCACAGTGCATAAATGCTGGTAACTGTTAAAGCCATGATAGTGGCGAGGCTGCCCACTACAACGATAGCGATCCTCATCACCCACTTGAGCTCTGTCTCGGACGCCTAAAGAGGGTAAAAACATGAAAATTAGAACGAATTTCAATAATTGAAGGTTTGCAGATTCTCTACACATATTTTTTAGAGATTTAATACAGTTTATACTCGATCATTCTGTTGACTAGAAATTATGTAGTTTTGAATGGATATACATAATTTTAGTGATTATTTTTCATACTTGCTGCCTAAAGATGAGTCGGTAGATGTTTCGGGCGAACATGGAGGAGGCAGAGAGGACGCTGGAGTCGACGGAGGACATGACGGCCGCAGACACGGCGCCAAGTCCAAGGTACGCCACTACATTGGGCGTCAAATTATTCATCACGAGTGGTAAAATCATTCCGGCTTCACCACTGGCCGCAGGGTCTTTCCCGTACATTGTGCTATTCCAGTCTACAAAACCAAAATAAGTGTACAAATTATCAATGGTACCTCTTTAAGCAGTTATAAATAAATCTACTTTTTATTCTTTAATAAAAAAAATGCCGTTTCTGATTTATTTAAAAAAACGTTTTCCCATACCTGTGGCTCTGGCTATAGAACCAATTAAGATTGGCGGAATTGCCATGAGAAAGCACCCTACGGCCGCTGCAAAGGACAAAGTTTGAGCCCTTCCTGCATTTTTACAGGACAGCACCCTTTGAAAGTAAACCTAATAATAATGAAGAGTATAGTATTGCAAGCCACGGCTTTTACCCTATGCATTACGGATGATGAAAACAAAACTTTGGGAAAATTTTAAATTTGAATTTCGGACCTGCCAAGGAATGCCGCCAAAAATTAGAAGGAGGCCTCCGTCAATGTATTGACCCCACTCGTAGGACTTAACTTCTCCCAGCCAATTGGAGTCACTGTTTACCAGGACGGACATGTCAACATTTGAGTCCAGCCACGCAAAGGGAACAGTAACTACCTGAAATCGTATTGCAACTTAGTAATTACTATTTTCGAAGACATATTTTTTTTTAATTTCTAGGGAAAATGCATGCGTGCTGTTACAAATTTTGTTTTAAATAAGAAAGTATCTCATAATGTTTTTTAAATTGACAACCCACCAGCCCCACGAAGATGCAGATGAGCTGAATGACGTCCGTGTAGGCCACGCTATAGAGTCCACCTGAGAAAGTGTAGGCGATGGCAAAGAAGGCGGAAATAATGATGCTGATGTTCTGCTGAAGACTCACGACGACGGACAGGGTGGCTCCCAGTGCCCCAAGGATACCTGCAGCCCAGAAGATTTCCCCGCAAAGGGCGGGAAGATACAATAGTCCACCCATTCGCTCTCCAAAGGCATCCTGCAAGGGATCGAGCATCGTCACGTAGCCCTTCTCCCGCATCTGCCGAGCGAAGAAGAGGCCCCCTTAAAGGCAATTACAAAATTTAAATTCTGAACTTATAGTTAATATATGTATAGTTTTACTATTTAGTGGGGTATTTTCCTCAGTTTGCCTTTTAACCATACAGATTAGCTCGATGTGTATATACACACACAACGAATAGGGTAGCAATGAATACATAACGCTCAAAAATTAGCACGACTCAAAGTGACGCATTTCCTGTACTGCTTACTGCTTAATAGCAAATCAATCGTTCTGCAATGCAAATGGTTCAGTAATTTTCTTAAGAAGCATAATGACGCGTATCTATACACTCTTTAAAAAAACAATATTTCCCCAGATTTGTAACATGTAAATACCTGACCCAATTCTCAAGTATTGAAATGATTAATGAAAATGTGTTAACGTTTTGCATGTTTGTGTAAAGTAAAAGTGTAAGTCCAGGCTTTACATTTTTTAAAAAGTTCTAATCCAGGTTTTGCATGCTTTAAAAGAGTGTAAATCCATGTTTTGCATGTTTTGAAAAAGTATAAATTCATGTTTTGAAAAAGTGTAAATCCAGGTTTTGCATGTTTTGAAAAAGTCTTAATCAAGATTTTCACGCTTTGACAAAGTACTAACCACAGATTTGCATGTTATAAAAATTGTAAAAAAAGGTTTCTGATGCTTTTAAAAAGTACGAATGGACGTTTCAAATGGTTTCAAAAAGTACGAATTAAGCTTTCGAATGTTTTTTTAAACTTTTTAAACTTGTGTTTGCACAGTATTTCGTCTGTGTTGAAAATAACCAAACGTGAAGACAAGAAATAAGAGGTGTTTACCGAACACAAGGGAGAGGGAGTAGCCGAAGGGAGCCTGACACCAAATGAGTCCACTGCTATACACGTACTCCGCCGCCCCATTAATGTACCCGCCGCCCACCCACGTCGCCACCATCGTAAAGACCCCCACGAAGAGCCCAATGTTCCGTCCCGCCAACATCACTTCCTCCTCCGAATTCTTGCCCACCACCGTCGTCGTTCCATCACTATTCGTTGTTGCCTTCCCCTTCTTCTTCCCCGCCCAAATCCCCACTCCGAGGATGAGCACGTAGAAGATTCCTATCGAGATTAGACCGCCCACACTTATCATAATGAATTAGTGTATCTGTACACTTTTTAGGCACTAATTATTTTACTTTTTGTTCCGTAACTGTTATAAAATAAATAAAAACTACTTTTTAAAAATTTGTTTAGTATAAAAACATTACATTCTAGTAGTATGGAGTATGACTTATTGTTAGCTTAACTACGAGTTTCTATTTTGGATTTCAGACTTTTACGTGAGCAGGTTTAAGAACTACTGACTGAACACTAATCGCAACACTGCGATGAAAGAATGATCTCACAGAGTACAATGCACCGTGAAGCACAACTGACCACAATCGATTTCTCTGTAAAACGAAGAGGGCTCTTTGAATGGGGTTTCTTACGAATATAATATTACACATTTTCTTATTAATAATGTGGAAGATAATTCATGCAACATTTATTCGAGTTCGTCTTCCTTTTAGCTGTACCTACAGTTCTAAGAAATCGTACTAACCATGCAATGCTTAGTAATTCGTAATTCGCTTTTGCTAGTGTATTGAAGGCAACGTCACTCTGCAAAAAAGGGTTTTCCTTAAATTACATTGCCGCAACATATGAATGCGTGTGTGCTTTCGTTTTTTCTAGGAACAGTGAGTCATTTATTAATTATATATATACATAGATTCAAACTGGGCGCAGAACAAGTTTCAATTCGACTAGCAATAATAAAGCTATAGATTTGTACATAATATAATTATATATTCGTGCACCAGCTGGCATAGACAATGTAAACGCCGGTGCATCAAAAGTATTTTGTTTATATCACCAATCAACTTATTGTCAAGGTCGTGAGGGGCCTTCCAATTGTTCCGTCACTGAGCTTTACTGCATATGACGATTGGACAATTTTACAGTCTTTGGACAGTTGGATACAGTCGCATGTTTTAAAATAATATATTTAGTATTGCTATATATACTATTGTGTATATAGAAATTACTATATATGTGTAAACCTATCAGTTTTTTAATTAAATTCCAGAAGCTCACACATCACACATTCACTTTTTTCTTTTCTTTTTGTAGTTTATAGGTCCGTCATTGGAAATCAATACATTATGTACTGATTGACTTGACAATAAAGCAAACTGAAACATCCACTACACTTCTGCATTGTTATTTTTGTTATAATGTAACAAGTTAATGCTTACACTACTATTTTGACCAGCATTCGATTTAGAACTTTCAAAATGAGCTGTATGCCTATTTCGTCCCTTCTTGTGGTTCTTCTTCTTGAGTATCTCGGACACGTCTGGACTAGTAAGAGCACTATGGTAGCTATGGTAACTATAAATATATTCCTTATCCTCCCGACAGGACACGGAAGAGACGATAAATAGCCGGAAGATATAGTTTAGACGGGAGATGCAGTGTAGAAGGCAGCAGACGAGCATTGCTACCGCACACGCCAGTAATGTCTCGTAACGCTTTTCACGCCAGTTCAAAAAGGGATAAATGTAAGGCTGATCTGGATATTGGTAGGTGCCCCCGCCGACCTCATAGAGTACGCTAAAATAAATACAAAACAAAATATGAAATAAATTTTCCGCCACATCTGTCTTAATAACCTATTCGCAACTGGAAAACCATGGAAAGAATGCTTTACAAAAGTGTTTTTCCTAGAAATTAACTTTTTAAAACGTAGAAATAACATTTCCGAAAGTATTCAAAACCAGTACTAACACTTAAAAAGGTCAAAACAAGATATTACAATTTCAAAAACATGTAAAACGAGAAATTAACATTTTCAAAAAGGTTTAAAACAAGAAATTAACACTTTCAAAAAGCTTAAAACAAGAAATTAACATTTTCAAAAAGGTTAAAACAAAAAATTAACACTTTCAAAAAGGTCGAAATAAGAAATTAACACTTTCAAAAAGATGCAAAACAAAAAATTAGCACTTTCAAAAGGATGAAAAACGAGAAATCAACACTTTCAAAAAGATGTAAAACGAGAAATTAACACTTCCAAAAAGCTCAAAACAAGAAATTAACACTTTCAAAAAGATTTAAAACCAAATACAGTACCGCACCGGTTCGAAAAGGTAATTAAGTCGTATTCCGAAGTTTTAGAAAAAATAAAATAAAAACACTGACTTACGAGAATAACATGTAAATGGAGGCAAAAGACAGGAGGTAAATGAAATGTGTGGTTCTGACGGGTAAAGCCACCAGCATTATATCAATGAGGGCCAGAATAGAATTGACCCCGTGACTTAGAATGGTGTTGGAATGGTAATAGTAGATATCATCCACTTTAGGATCGTAGACAGTGAGCCAAAAGCCGATAGTCACAAAAATTGGAAGTGTGGCCACAATGTTGAATAAAATCCAAATAATTGACTCCAGCCAATTATTAGTCGTGGGTCTAACTAGCTTCCCTTGGCGCCCAGAAGTACTAGCACAAACGAAGACATGGTCAATAAAAAATAAAATGGAGTACAGCAGCTGACTGCAGAGACTCCAGTTAGTCAGAAAAGTAAAAAAGAGACTTAAGCCCCAAGCCAACATGGAGTTGGTCACTGCAAAGATGAAATATCCCATAAAAAGCCCACGCCATATCATGTATGGCAGTGAGATCTTGAGCGGGTCCGAAAAACTTCCCCACTAAAATAAAGAGTACCCAAGCAGATAATTAAAATTCAGCCCAGTAACAACTTATTATAAAAAATTCTGCTAAAAAACGCTTATTTTGTCTCACCTCACTTTTAGTAAAATGATATTTTTGAATCCCCGTCACTTTAACATCCTGTTTAAAATTTCCAAATCCAACAAAAAAGGCTTTTAACTTGGCCATGGATTTTTTATTAAGATTCTTTTTTAAAGATGCTATTTTATTTTATTTTAAACCCTTCTCGTTTCCCTTAAAATAGGAATTAAAACGAAGCTGGACACAATTTTGTTGGTTTCTGATTTATTTCAGTTAATTTAATGATGATGGAATTTATTTCGCATGTTGTGTGCCACGATTTTACATTAACCTTCAAATTGTAATAATTCTTTTCGTATCTACTGCGATTTAAATGAGATACCTGGAAATCTGGATGAATAATTGAATATTGTTTGGAAGTTTCCTACATACATAATATGGCTTCAAAGCGGTGCACATAGGCCCTTTTTCCCAAAAAAGTGGCCATAATTCAAAAAGCAGTTTTTATGGTTACATTTTGTATTAAAATTCAACGAAAGCTTCCGTTTTGTAGTACCGGACATAGTTTTGCATAAAACACCGATTTTTCGGTTTTTTTCAATTATATGTTGTTTTTAAGTTAAAGATCATAGCACAAACAACGATTATGTAAACTAATAATATAAAAAGAATATTTCATATAATAACACATTGTTTGAAGACAATAGCTGAGAAATAAAGCGGACCGAATTTCGGGTTTTTCGGTTTTTAACTTAAAATGGCGACCGCAAAGTTAGAACTACGAAGTATAAACACAAGAATTTTTATACTATTTGCAGTATAATACAAAATTATTTTGTCCCAGAAAAACAATTTTACGGTTATAATTTAATTATTTTTGCGATTAGTTGATTCTTTTCAAAGTTCAACGCTATTTGCCACTATGTACATAATGCAATAGCATAGGCCTGTAACGCCAAACTCTTTTCTCAATTTCTCAGTTTGCGACAGGTTGCGACACTTGAATTTTTGTAAGGAAACTCCTTTATTGTTGATCTAAAGCCACGATAAATTTCAGGTTGACAATTCGGTACGCATTAAAGTTATCGGTTACAACGCGTTTGCCGTTTATATAGCATTGTCAAAACTTTGGAGGCTATACTTTGACATTTAATATGTACCAGTAAATGCAGGGCGTGAAATCTGTAAGTCCGTATTTGGAGGTAGAATTTAATGGAGTTTCAATTAGGAAATAAAAATTCCGGTTTGAAGATTACGCGAAATTTAGACTTTTGGCCGTTTTGATGGGAAAAAGGGCCTATGTGAGCTGGTGTTTACACTTTTTGAAAATAATGAAACAGGTATTTACACTTTCTCAAGACTGTAAAATTTATATTTACAATTAGTTTTTCAAACTAGTAAAGTTGATATTTACACTTTTTGAAAACAGTAAAACTGGTATTTCCCCTTTTTAAAACTAGTAAAGTTGATATTTACACTTTTTGAAAACAGTAAAACTGGTATTTCCCCTTTTTAAAACTAGTAAAGTTG
>JAQFZC010005697.1:0-13701 GCA_034695205.1 Dicyrtoma fusca
CGCTAAGACTGACTTAAATTAGGACGCAGGCGTCTTACAATAGGCCAGACTTACCGTAGTGTGGACGGCACATAATTTAGTTTATTTTATCCCAGTTTATTCTAATTTATGTTTGTGTTTTGTGTTTACAGATGCTCCGGATCCGCCAGCTAAAGTGACGGTGGACGTCATTAGCACGACGGCAGTTCGAATTCGATTTCACGAAGCGGACAATCCCGACAACTCCATCTGCACCAAATACAAAAGTAAGCCAGCTTTGTGGCCATCAATGATCACTGATCAAGTTACCCGCTTTTAAATTATTTATTTATTTACTTTTGATTCACTCATTCAAATTTAGTCATTTTGCCTCTCCAGCCACGCTTCGCAATTGTGATGTTAGATAACCCCAATACAACCAGTGGATTAGAGGAGGTGGTTGGCCCCACTTTCAACTTTGCTTTTGTATGTACAGCCTTGTTTATTATTGTGAGGGAAGAATTCCGGAATTGATTTGTGTTGGCGAGGTCGTTCCTTCCGTTTTCGGTTTTCGGTTTTTCGGTTTTCGGTTTTCCTTGGAAGGCCCATACCGGCTGTAGCAACCTGCTACCTGTGAAAGTGGTTTGGTGCTATTTGCTTTCGGTTGGGGGTCGTCCTTAAATTACGTCTCCCAGGGAAAAATATAATGCATTTTGGGAATGAGAATATTGTACAAATACGATGAATGTAATTTAGAGACGTAATTTATGGACGGCCCCTTCCTTCCTGGGCTTGTATTTCCAGTAAGAAAGACGGCTTTCGTACAGGCAGTGAGTGAGACAGGGGGCATATAAATAAAGTGAAAGAAAACGTTGTTTGCTCTGCCTGGACTAGGTAAATAGTGGCTATATAGACAAACACTAGTATACCCTATATACATATAAATAAATAGGGCTATACCCCTATCGCTCCTAATAGTAAGGGAACGTGTAAGTGTGGGTTAGAAAAAGATTACGAGCTCCGAATGACGTGCTTCCTTCCCCAATGGCAAGTGTGTGTGTAGCTTACCGGCCTGTGTTTGTACGTACAGGGCTTCTACGCTACGCTTAATGACAGAGAATAAATAAAGCGAGATGAGTCTCTCCGATAAAGCCTAACTTATGAGCGTATCAGTATCCGTCCCAAATAACCACGTAAAACATAAATACGCCTAACAGGCATTATGTGAATGTACAAGACTCAATGAATGGCTGCTTTATTGAAACTTTAAATGGAATCCAATTGACATAATACATACGTTGGGCTTTACGCAGATCACATTTTTGTGCGTGGATTTTGTTTTTTTTTTAAATGTTTTTTTGTATGATGAGGACGCCTGGGCAGAGACAATCGAAGCTAAGGGCCAGGGGTTGCATTCTGAGTAATAAATGATGGCATCCAAGTCAAAAGTAGGGACATTAAAAAGAGTGAAATTATAGTCAAAGTAGATATAGCATGTCCAATTCTTACTTTCTCTCTACTTTCTCCCAGCAAAAACTTCAAAGCAAAAAGGAAGTGGAGTGAATGGTGAAAGGCGAAGGAGTATAAAATAAAGTTTCGTCGCTTAAGAGGCAAACCGTCGTGTTTGAAATCTTGGGCTTCTATCAGTGGGCCCTCAATCAAGCCCTATTTTAAAAGACAACATTTTGTTCATCCTTCAGCACGTACCTACGTTCACTGCCCTGCTTTGATGTTGTCAAAATATGAAAAATATGAGATGGGGTAAAAAAAAAATAAAGAAAAATATAAGGAGAAAGTAAAAGAATAAAATTAAGGATACAAGAAGAAAAAAAACTCTCGCTTCGTGTGATAAGTGATATGGCAGAAGAAAGAAGATGGAAAGTTAGACTTGTACCTGGAAGTATGGAAATGTGTGTGTGTGTGTGGCAATAAGTCGACTTTGAAAATAGACTGGGCTGCCTATAAGTCAAAGTCAAAGTGGAAGTGAAAGTCGACTCCAGTTCCATTCCAAGTCAACGTCTTAACTTTTGAATTCTCAGTCAACTTCTCCATCCAAGCAAGGGAAAGGAAAGAAAGTAGAGAAAGTTTTTTTCTCCCTCTACTGTGCTGTGTACTTGAGCCACAATTTAGAAGGAAATATTATTCTCAGAAAATACATAATAGGGAAACATTTCTTCCCCTGCACATAAGCTAACATAATAATATAATTCCAAGTATCCTATCCTATGTTATGGGTGGCTTCTTTTAAAATAAATTGCTTCAAGTGCATCTCACCGTCAGACGGAAGCAAATTCTTGAATTACACTTGAGCCGACACAATGCAAAATGACAATGATAAATCTCCCACACTTTGTACGCTTCTTGTGCACCTGAAGGGCGTAGGCTTACCCGGCGCCTATTTTAATTTTTTTACAAAAATACATGCAAAATATGAAAATTGAATTTTGTGTAAACATTTTTCTTGATTGTGTACTAATTCGACTCTGTTTACTTGCAGTTGAATGGAGCTTGGACGAGGATTTCCCCGTGGGGACCACCACCCAGTGGATTGAGATGTTCGACCTGCGAAAGATGGAAAGTGTCCTGAGTGACTTGACGACCGGACAGCGCTACTACTTCCGAGTGTCCGGCGGGAACTGTAAAGGCTACGGACACTTTCAAAACTCAACACCTGCCTCCGTCATTCCCTCCAGTACGTCGGAATTTCTAAAACTTTTTCTTTTTTTTTTATTCTCAGTCACAACCACAGCAGAATGCCACATCTTTTTACATCATCGGCAATCAGACACACGAACCCACGAAAAAGTTTGACACTTTTGTCTTCTATTTACTTTTCCCAGTCACACGGCAGCATTTGGCTATCTAGTTGGGAAGGGGCGACGTACAAATTACCTGCTGCGATTTTGATATTTGGGAAAATTTTAACCGTTTTTAGGAAATAATAATAAACGGCTCTGGGGCTTCTAAATTTCTAGGTAATTTTGCTGTTTAGTGCCCTTTTAATGGGGACAGATAATATATGCGAGGCCCCCTTTAGTGTAAATGTGTAGCTACTTTTACTACAGCACACGTCGCTTCTCGTCTCGTGCTTGGAAAGTTTCCAAGTTTCAGAAAAGAAAGTATTTCTTCTTTTCCCTTTTTTCTTCCAAGGCGGCAAACGCATTTTAGTGAAAACTAAGAAATAAAAAAAACATTATTGTGAGCGTCCAAATACGGCCCTTTTCTTATTTGTATCTTAAGAGCTGTAAACCTACAAAAAGGTTACAGATATGGTATATAAAATTTGTACCGTGCTATACATATAGCCCTACATTTATAGGCATACGGGATTAGACGGGACGGGGGAGCGATGGAGAGATTGACAGAGATAGAGTTGCAATAAAACTTTTTAAATGGAGCTCAAAGAAGAGCCCCACTGCAATTATACCGAGAGTAGTAATACAAAGATTCTCAATGGATTTTAGATTTTGGTGAAATTCTTAAGGAGCAAAGAGACGTTTTTCAAGCCAGTGGCTTCATTCTAAATTAAAAATAAGTGTGTTGGCTTCTTCAGTGACTTTTTGGAAGGTCGATCTTTCGTTTCTTGGGGTGGCCGTAGTAGAATCTGTAGTGGTTTTGGATGTGAAAGGAGCGGCAGTTGCTTTCACTCTAAAGTAAAAGTGACTCAAGAAAGAGAAAGCGAAGGGGAAATGAAAATAGAAGCCCACCGAATTTAGTGTCACTTCCCCAGATTCCAGATTGCACACTCTCACTGTATTTTATGACGTCGTTACCGGAGATCCAAAGTGACCTTTCTCCCCCATTCAAAAAAGTTGGGAATTTGGTCATTTTGCTCCTTGGCTGACGATACGTGGAGTGGTGCTATAAAGATTGTTGGGGCTGTAAAGCAAGTGCTGGTTGCTCCACTTGTGACATTTCCAGCCCAGAAACCTTCGTCTTCTTTACGGGCTTGACTTCCTGTAGCAATTGGAGGGAAAGATTGCTTTCTAAATTATTTTGAAGGGCGCGTGTGTCCGTTAATGGGACGGGGTCACCAGAGAGCCTTATTTATGTCAACAGACGTTTCCACACAACTGTCCACGTGCTTAAGCTCTTTCTCACTATACTTTTTTAAATCGAGCAAAAGCTATAAAGGAACCTGTAATTGTGTCCAGTTAAAAGACGCCAGAATTTAGTGTTCATTTGAATAGCTCTTCCGTCAACCTGCTGTCAACCATTAGAAAGCACAAATAACGGCTTTGGATCGTTAAAACTTTCTAAGCGACTATTAGTTTCCTAGAATCACCAATCAAAGGTAGAAGCTTTAAAATGTGAAAACGCCGTTGCATCAATTACCTGAAAGCTACAGGCGCAAATACAGTAAAATAATGACTAGCTCCCTCTTTTCTAACTTTCTCTGATTGTGACTGACTGCCTCCGGAATTGACGATTCATTTGTTTGACTTTTATTTTATTTTTTATATTTTCCATCTCACATAGTTTTCGGCCTGGGAAGTTGCTTTGATTAATAGGGAAATATTCCTGTCTCCCTCTATTAATTTATTTCATCGATTTTCATAATTGACTCAATTACTTTTGATTGCCGCATGGAATGAGTGAGTGGAGGGAGGCGAGTAGTGAGGTAGTAGACGCTGGAGCTCTCTACCCAGCCGTGAGGGACTGTCCATAAATTACATGCTCCTTCAAAAAACTTATATTGGTTTAACATTTTCGAAACGGTAATATACTTAGTTTTGAATGTTTTTGAAAAAGAGGAATTTCTAATTTTGACCATTTGAAAACGGTAATTTCTAGTTTTTTAACGTTTTAAAAGTGTTATTTACTAGTTTTGACCGTTTTGAAAAAGTGTTATTTACTAGTTTTGACCGTTTTGAAAAAGTGTTATTTACTAGTTTTGACCGTTTTAAAAAAATGTTTACTGGTTTTGACCGTTTTGAAAAAGTGGTATTTACTAGTTTTGACCGTTTTGAAAAAGTGGTATTTAATAGTTTTGACCGTTTTTAAAACGTTAATTTATAGAATTAAAGATTTTTGCGTAGCATTATTTCCATGGTTTGCAGTTGCGAATAGGTTAAAGCATGATGCGTCATGTTCGTGTTAGATTGAAATATGTGCTGGCCTTGATTTGTGCGAGGTCCCTTGACTGGCTGAAGATGAATGATAATAATTTGGCAAGTATCTTGTTTATGGGTTGTGAGTGGAGAGTGGAAGTGGAAAGGAAAACAAAGTGGACGCATGTACATAATTAATTACAAGTCCTTCGCTTTCCCCGTCCACGTCCAATTCCCACACCACTTTCTCCCCAACAGTCCCGACTAATGACGTCACATCAAACATTCCAAATGCCAACAACTTTTTCACCCACAAAGCTAACACTAAGACACTGCTCGAAGCGTAGAGTTTGTTTATCAAAACAATGTTCGTAGCTCCAATTTATTTAAAGACCTTTAAAAAAAGCCTCGCTTTCACTCTTTAATGAACGGCTACTTTTTAATTGGGCGTAAACAGTAAATATAATACGCAAATGTTTGAGAATGCAAGTAAACAAAAACGAAACTCAGAAAATCCATTAAGAGTAGGTACCTAAGGACCTGAGGCACGAGGGACGCGTCAAAAATGATGAATTGCTAACGTAATTTTTGTCTCACCCCCATAAAGCTACATACTCGCATAGTTTTTGCCATCAATCACTCTGGACTGCCGGTGCTTACTGTGGACACGTTGGAGGGATCGGTGCATGCAAAAGGAGTGGCAAAGTTGAGCCCTCAAAGCCCGCACTCACTTCACTCGTAATTTTATTATTGCCCATTCCAATGCTGGACTTATAGGAAACTCCCATAAATTACGTCCGTCCCAAAATTATAGAAACGCTGGTGACAGTTTTAGGCTAATCTATTAAATCCGGTGGTGAAAGTATAGGTTTAAAAGTTGATGGCGTGTTGCCGTTAATTAAAAACGACGAGGTAATTTATGACTGTCCCTTAATACAGTTCCCACTGCGAGTGCCATTCCCTGTTATCGGGATCAGAAGACGGACGTCGTCGACAGGGAATTTTTGCTTTATTGATCTGCCAAAAAAAAAGGCCGGGAAAGTTGCAGGCGATGCAATTTTCATTTCCATAGTTTCTTATAGGTGTACACAATTACGTTTCGTAATGAGAAGTGGCAATGCAATGCAGTGCTGGCTGTAGTTAGTGTACATATTGCACTGCCATTATCTCTGCATCTGAGGCTATACCTATAGCACAAATATATTTGAGTGTACGTAAGTGCAAGTTGACAGAAAAATAGCTTTTCCATGTTCCACGTCCTTTTATTAGTCTTTTTACATTGATTGCATACTCAAGTACGCTTCATTTACTTTTTTTTTTCGCTTATGGCTCCATGTCACTTTTAATGCAAATGAATAAATGGACTCACTTCTACGGTGACTGTGTGTGTTGATTGCTGGCCAGAAAGCCAGCCTTGTAAATAATTAATGAAGGGACTAATGACTAATGTACCCAGCTACCTCTGTAGAAGGCACAATCAACAATCTACTTATTAAGAGGCAAAATTACCCTTTTTAAGGGTTCAATTATTTAAAAAAATCCCTGGCACCGTTTCTCGGTTCTTGGTGGTTCCCATGGCTTTTTCCTAAAAGCTATAATCGGATTAATATTTCCTAGCTTGTCAATTTAGATTCCAAATTCAATAGAAAATGTGTGCTTAGAATCCGAATGGAAGTTCAGTCAACTTTCCTATGAAATTTCCTAGAAAGAACTGACTTGGTAGTTTCTGTGTGAAGAGAAAGACAAATGGAGAAATGGATTCGCTTTCTCCACCATTGCTTTTGGCTTTCGTGTCGTTTGCATGGGAATAAATGAGGAGATAGAAAGTGTAGTGTGTTTGGCCGTGGAGTGGCGGAACAGCTGACTCCAGCTGTGCCCTCCTAGGAAGTCCGTTGTGTTTGGAAGGGAGCCAAGAGCAAAGCCAAGGAATCAATGTAAATCTGTACCAGGACCAGGTGGATCCCAATGTGTACCCATTGGGGGAAAGCGTCGTTGAAGAGGCATTCTGTCCCGTACATAGTTGATGTAGGCCCCTACAACTAAGCAATGTTTTTGAAAGTCACAATGCTTTTTCACCCACGATATAGCCTACCTCTGGTTTTGCCTATACAGATCGACGTGTTTCCTATAAACAGGATTTTCCGAATTGAATGCATTCATGTAAACAAGGCTTTAGCCCCCGCATCCCGAATCAATGTCATTATGTCATACACGGGAGGAATTAATGCAGTGACTCGTGATTTATTGATTTAACATTTGATTTAATTGGATTAAATATTTAATTTATGACGCTCACATTTGTTTGTTTGTTCTGTCGTTTGTGTAGGTTGGCGTGACTTGGATGGGAAGAAGTCTCGTTATTTGGGGAAATCGATAATCTTTGATGATATTTTCGGGGAGATTCAACGGGCGCGTCCGGAGTATGCGTCGGAGCTCCGGAGCATCGACTACCGACTGCGGGAGGGGGGCGGCGGCGGGAAGGCCGGTAAAAGCGGCGGGGGGAGCGGGAGTAGTGAGGTGGGGGCGATTGCGGGGGATTTAGGCGGGAGCAATTTGAACACCATGTCTGCGCTCACGAGCGCCTCGCAAGCGCAGCTCTCCTCGACCACCAATATCCAGCCCACCATGACGCACCACTTCCCCAACTCGCATGCACACGAAAGCCACGAGTCCCGCCGACACAGCAGCCTCCACGGCCAACACTCCGCCACCTACGCCCCGCCCTTCCACCAAACCCCCCACCAGAAGAAGAACCAAAAAATCATCTCCATCAAACAACTATTCGCATCCGCACCCAAATTCCAAAAACACTTCAAAAGGTCAGTCAAAGAATTATTCACATTTTTTTAAATTTTCCCATTTTTTGCTGGCGTCTATAGCTGGTTGCCTCCGGCGCAACTGGGCTTCCAAGAAACATTGAAATTGGAGCTTTGTGCATTATTGAGCCGTGTGCCAAAGGAATGGGAACATATCGTTCGTTTTGTGTGAAGGTCGATGCTGAAGGGAGTAGTTTGTTGGAGAAAGTGTTGGGGAATAAATCAGCGGGACAAAGGAAAAAGAAAATGTTGAAAAGAGAGAGAGAGAAAGCGAGAGAAAGCAAGAGAAAGGGAAGAAAGGGGAGGAAATAAGAAATAGGAAATGAAAATGAGGAAAGACTTGTGAGACAAAGGAGGGAAATGCAGAGAGACGAAGGAAAAAAAGAGGAGAAAAAAGAGAAAGCAAGTGTTTGCATGTGTGATAGGAATTGAGTTGCGTTCCTCCACACAATGGGCCAATGAGGCACTCAACTGGAGAAAGTGAGTGAAAGGGAGTCATTTCGATCACCAGCCCAGACTTTACCCAACAAGGCAAGGGTCAACCCATTGGTTACGTCAACACTCTTCTGAAAGACGAACATGTTTTCTTAGCCCGATCTGCTTGCTCCAAAACAATTGCACAGAATGTACGAACGATCCCTTTAGAAAGTGAAAGCTACAAGATGCAAAAAGTGAGTGTAAAGTGGCACTTTAGTTCATAGCCACGAGGGACTGCATTCTTATTCTTATCGCTCACTCGCTCACAAACAAAAGGGAGGATGTTAAGGACGCTTCTGAGAAAATTGTTGAATGTGAATTCCCATCAAGTTGCCCGATCTACATGTTAGTTAAGTGGAAAGCATTCTGAATTTGCATTCTCCCCATTCATCCACCCCTACGTCGTTTTAAATTCCTATTAAAGTCACAAAAACCTCATGGTCTCATTGTCTACTAGTTTTCACAACTTTCACTTTTAATATTTTCGTGAAAATTTTCTCCATTTGAAAGAATACGGTTTACTACTACTACAATAACTGTTCGTATACTGCAAGTCAATACAAATACAGATTGTAAAGGGATTCTTCTTCTTTCCGTAATTTTAGGAATTTTGTACCAGAGCCAATTCTCCATGGAGCCATAAAACAATTGGAGTGGGAAATAGGGCACACTATCAAATTCTAGTAGATACTCTTTGTACATAAATAATATATAATATAGACGTTTGTGTGTGTTTCCAATGATTTATTGTGAATGGAAAGTATATCCTATTTCAGTTTTTGCCAGCTTTTGAATGCAATCTGCATATCATTCCTTCGTTTGTTAGTCGAATTGACGGGCATCACAAATGCCAGCGGGTACAAAACAGTGACCGGAGCGAATGAAGGGGCGATAGAGAGAATAATGAGAAAATATCAAATTCATTAGATTCTGTTGTTTACATTGTGTGTCTACTTTCCAGTTTTGCACTTTCTCCCTTTGTTTGTCCTATTTAGAGTTTTTGTGATGAGTTGACAAGGGAAACAAAGGCGAGATTGTAACGTAGGCACTTTGATGCCCATGTGATCTGTACACTTAATTGCTTGAGGCTCTTTCTGTACTGCACAAAATGGGCTGATGTAATGGTTCATTTCCTGTACAATTTTGTCACTACATGTAGCTATGGTTGCTGTCAGCAAAAACCTTTTTACGGTGCTTTCTGGTGAAAGTGAAAAAGAAAGTGAATCTCTCAAACCCGTGCCATTATAAGAATATAAATTGAAAAGTATTGTAATGAGCGAATTTAAAACACTGGCAGGCATAGTAAGTACGTCTCTAGTCTATTACCAACTTTTCCCAAAGTATTTCCAATCTCATTATTGTATAAATTGTTATCGCAATTTAAATTTGGCCGGTGGACTAAATTGAAGGAACTAAATTGGTTTTAGAAAGTAGTTTATATTCGTGGCCCTCCTATGGTTTTAGTTTGTATGTAATTATGAATTATTAAGTTGTATTAAATATTTAATTGAAGGTAACTTTGAGAAACCGTTTAATGGGGCTCGTAGAATTGGAAATTGAAAGTTTCAGGCTTTCAGTGAGGGGGAAAGCTCATGTATTTTGTAATGATGGGAGAAGGGAGCGAGCACGTCGAGTGAGTAAAAGCAGAGCTATATGGCTATATAGTTGACCTGATATAGGTATATCCATGGCAATACGGGCATAATGGCTCCTTTAATATTAATGTCCATTTCTATGTTTTTGACAGCCGACCCAGTGGGACACCTTTCTTTCATTTCTTTTATCGGTAGACAGACTGTCTTTGTCTCTTTCTCTCTCGCTACCTTTCCCTTTGCTTTCTCTGGACCACATTTCCATGTGGCAATGTTTCTTTTCCTTTTGATAGCAATTCCGTGGAAATCCGGATGGAAAGTGGCCATTCTCATTTATAGATATAGCTACGGTCAATCTACTGTCTCCTATAGATATGTATACGTATAGCAAGCATGTCCTCTTGCCATTTGGATTTTGAAGTCAATAAATTGATAAGTGCAAACACAATGGTGGAAAGGTATAGTGGTTGGCCACCTTTTTGCTTTCCCAAAGCTGAGCTGGGCCTTGGATAGCCCACCGTTTTGTTTGTGCTTCTGACAGTTCCATCAGTCTATATAAGTATGACCGTAGATAAGACACAGCTAGACCCCTTGCTTTCTTTCTTGTGTAGTGTAATCTTTTATCACCCTTTTTTTCTGTGAAAGTTTTTTCTTGGATTCTCTTGCATGCTTTCAATTCGTTCTAGCATTACTGCACGTCTACGACAGTTATCACTAATTGTTACAGCATATAGCTTTTTATATTTTTCGAAATTAGGCCATGTTGACTGGCACTTCCTAAGAAGAGGTTGATGAAGGAGCTTTTTAAAAAGGCATATTTATTAGCAATTATGCTACTTTGCTTAATGTATATATAGTCAAATGCAGTCATATTAACCGGTCATCTATTTACACACACTATTTCAAATTTTGTGTACGCATAGGTAGCTAAAGATGTGTGGGCCGTGCATCATTAGTGAAAGTATAGACGATGCACCACCCCTTTCATTTCATGGGCAGCATTCCGGAGAAAGTAGGAAAGTAAAAACTTGAAAGCACAACTTTCACCTTATTTTCACCTGTGAGGCTTCCACGTCAAATTCAGTGTTTGTGGGAGAAAAACGTATACTTTCACCAATCGTCCTTGCTTTCTCTTTTCCTTTTGAACAGCGCCTTAAATATGTCCCGTCTTATATCTCGCCTTTTTTTCTTTCTCTCAGTTCTAAGGCCGAGAATAAGTACACACTGATAAACACAGAACATCGGTGCGTCAACACTATCTTGTAGACCATGATTTCTCCTTTCTCTTTCGTTCGTTCGTTCGTGTTTTTGGCTTCAGTTCCTGTGCCCTTTGGAAGTGGGTTCTTTGAGGTATGTAGATGGTTGTTGTTGGGTGCGATGGGAAAGTTTGTGCTTGGAGGCAGAATTGAAAGAATTATTGGCTGCTTGTGGCAAGTAAAAGGAAGCCAGGAACCGTGGGTTTCTCCTGTTCAAAGGGAAAGTGCGGCATGTAGTCTTCTTTTCTCTATAAGAGGCAAAATAATTGCGTTGTTTTCTAGTTTTTTGCTAGTTTTATTTATGCAAGAAAACGGTCTTTGAGCCCGTAAAAAACATTTTTGTGTCTATTGAGGAAAGTTTTTAAAAACGGGCTTTGCACTTCATAATAATGTAAATAGGTCTATCACTAGAACCGACGGGGCTTGTGTCATTTTGCTCCATCACGGACGACCTTTCTCCATTAATGCTACTTACTACAAGCAGCCGACATGAGAGAGTGTATTTTTAGCATTCTGTAGCACTGCATGTGGTCCAGATAGCAATGGTGAAAGTAGAGAGCTTGTTTTTATGAATGCTGTTTGTGCTGGGAATGAAATCATCTTTTTCACATTGCAATCGATTGCTACACTAAAATTGAAACCAATTTTCTCTTTCCATGCCATTTTAGTTGGTCTGGGTTTCTGAGCTCAAACAGGAGTCAGTTGCATGCACCAGAAGGGAGGTCACGTGAGGTATTGACGCTTGGGGTGATGCAGATGACGATAGGAGAGCTTTCCTAAATTACCTAAGCTAAGTGAAAGTGGTGAAAGCACTTTGCTGAGAAAGTCTAACAAAATAGTGGACTTTATGAACGAATGAAAACGTGGTTTATGGACGCCCCCTAAAGGTGTGTCAATGGGTGGTAGTTAGCCGCTTTGGTGTGGAGAAAGCGACGGGATGTTAAAATAGCAATTTAAATGAACCGCACGTCCGCTAAATGAACCTTAGAAATTTGTGAATTGTAAAAAACGTGTTTTACCGCTTTTGTGCATTGCACAAGATTCTAGTGCACCTTTCCAAAAAGGCCAAAAACTATATTTTGCAAACAATTAGACTGCAGTTCTGGCAGCAATTTCCATGGCCTTTTCCACCCCAGGGGATGGATCGTTTCTGAACTGAGCTCTTCTGCACCTACTGTGATGTGTAATGGCGTCCAAGTCATTGGATGGAAGTAAAATCCTGGAGAGTTGATATAGTTTGTGCAGTCAATATCCTGTGAGCAGAGCGTAAGGTGGTGCGAGTGGCCAGAAAGTTACTGAGGAGCTTAAGATGATGTTGTTGCCGAAATTTTCAAAGTTATTTGCAAGATTTATTGAGTTTTTTTCTCTCTCTTTCTTTCTCGTTCCTTGTAAATTATTTCCGCTCATAAGATATTATTACACGCTTTCACCGCCCCAGTTCCCACTCACAGCTCTTTCTTTAGAAAGTTTACTTGAGGCCTTCGTTTTTGGACGTTTTACACGTGGGCACATACTGGTTCAACGGTGCAAACTATGAGGGAATGGAGTATGTGGTGGGAAGCTGGAAATAGTTTGGAACGTATTATACGTATGTGTTGGTAGCTGTACTAGTTTTGGAGTAATTTTAGCGTACATAATGCTACAAGTTATGGGGAAATAAAGTGAAAGCAATAATTGTACAGATCTGTTTTCCACTAGCGTTTATATCAAAAGATTGGTCATGCATTTGATGATGCCTTGGCTAGAAAAGTTGCTCATTTCGGGTCAAATATTTACAAACTAGTTGTGTTTTTTTTTAAATTCCTGCTTTTTGTGTTACAATAACGAGTTTAAGTGAATTTTTAAAACACATTATGAGTATATTAAAAAAAATATTTTTTAGAAAATTTGTCGAATTTTGAGGCCTAGAAATTCTTGAAATTCTGACGCTGTTCCCTTAAAAGTTACAAAATATTGTTGGTGTATCCGCTTGCTTGCCTCCGGTGTATAAATAGTCAAAATTAAAAACCATGTCCACGTCAAGATTCTTTCCTCCATACACAGGATGATCCATAGTGTATGTGTCTAGTGCAGCATAGAAATGAAGCCTTTAGCATTTTTCACATTTAAACATCCTAATCAAGTGGAGGTTGAGACTGCTGAGGGCATGCACTTGCATGAGAGGAGAAATATGGTGAACAAGTGCAACTTTCACTCAACAATGTGGCCGGCGGGAATTATTTGTTTTTTTCATATCCTGGAAAAATAAAGCTGTAATTTTAATTCAGATGGATAGGCATTTGTGCCTTGTGCAGTCTTGGGGAAAATTGCTATACTGCTCCCTCATCATTCAAGTGTATAATGTTAATGCTAAAACCAAGTCTTTAACCTTTTGCGCTTCCCACATGCAGTTTTTTTTTACTTGTACTTTGAATTATGGTGTGTCTGCCTTATTGGAATTAATAGTACAGGAGGGGCGGGCATAGAAGTGAAAGAAAAAAATGAAAAAAATGAGGAATATGTTCCCTTGTGAATATGTGTGGCTATTAATGCAGACGGAGAAAAGAAAGTT
>JAQFZC010005698.1:0-13701 GCA_034695205.1 Dicyrtoma fusca
CTACTGCATTGCACCAAGGCTCGGAAGGTTCCAGGTTCAACTCCTGGCGTGACCAAAATCCTTTACGATTGGCACACAACAGAGCGGTTTTTCCCACTGGGTTTTTCCGTCTCTTCCTTCCTAGGCCCCTGTTGCAGGTGTTGATGGCCCCAAAAAGCCGGAACCTGGCAGGGGGAAACCCCCATAAGTAGTATCCAACCTCATACAAAGTTTACTAACAGAAATAATAAAAGAAAAGATGGTGGACGACACTATTCCATGGGTGTAATCGCCTGAATGACATGCACAGTGTATAAACCCAATTTTTTCATTTTCATATTATTTGTTATTTTGAATTGCCATTGACCATTGCAATTGCCAGTCGTAGTGAAGCCGTTTGTAGCCAAATCGAATATTGAATTAATTATAAAAATAGCAACGAACGAACGAACACGTACAATAATTTACTGCTGAAAATAAATAAAACCAATTCTAATTCGTCGTACTTAAATCCTACTTGTGTCTATTTATTCCTAAATTAAGGACCTAGCAATAGTCTGATCCTTACAATATTTAGATATTCATAAAGGAGCCTGACCGTAATGACGATGACGGTGTAGAACAATTTGAAACTATAAATATATACATACTTGGATTACGACCAGTAAGTGGCTTCCTCATCATTTATCGTTCTGGAAAAACGTCTTATGAATCTAAGGACTCTGATAGGCTTGAAAGTCTAAACTAAACCTGGTCAGGAACAATGGCCGACAACAATTGATGCAAAATGATTTTTGAGGACAAAGTATGCCAAATTCTATTCATTAATTACTGACGTTTGCCTAAGTGATACAAGTTTCGTATTTTGTATTCTAATTAGGGTTAAGAATTTAGTGCGTAAATGTTTAAAATGATTATTTGATTTGTAATTGCTTGCAAAGATTCTTCCAATCGGATAAAACTCCAAATATGTTCTGGAGCATTTACGGAATTCATTCTGTAATTTCTCGGTGTAGAAATATGTTTAGGCAAGTATGATTATATTTTATGTCCTGTATATGCAGCACATGGAATACTGCTTTGGAAAAATCGGTCATTTTGGAAATAATTGTTGGAGTGCATGTAGGTTTCATAGGAATGGCTAAAACTTATTTCACAACGTTTTAAGAGGAAAGGTCAGTTGGATTTTTCATAGTTGCCTTTAGGTGCAGCAGCTTTGGTCTGAATAAACACATGCTTCTTCGCCACTACCAGGAGTTCTTCCCCAAAAGCAAATAAACGTCAAAACTCTGAAGACAGCTCCCTAATGACGACGCCTGTAAAAACAAACCTTTGATTAAATTGATAGAAAATAAAAATGATTAAAATAGTGGGCTTACCACAGACGAAACCAAGCACGCACACGGCCTCCTTGGTAGCCGCAAACGCCTTCCCCAATCTCTGTACCATTTCTGGCAAGGTGGGGGTAGATTCAGTTCCCACAACTCTAGTTTCAGGCATTATTGCTTCTACAAATTATTTGTTTATTGAAATTACCCAAATAGGTTTGAACAATGGCCTATATTTTAATGAAATGGCTTACTATAATTTTAGCATGCAAGGGGGACGCAGCAAACAGATTGAACCCACCTAAAAATTGTTTTATAAATAAATAGCATAAAAACTAATGTATGGAAACAAAAATAAAGGACTTCAAAAAACGTAATAATGAAGATGATTTGCCCAATATGGATTGTAATCAAAATTATCTGTAAATTGAAATCCGCCATACGTAGCCTAAACTGACTTAATTCTGTCGTAGTATCAGTAATGTAAGAATCTAAGTGTATTTGGTACCTGCATCTTCGTGCTTTATTCAGTAATCTTTCCAGCAAATGTTATGCAGTTATTTTAATGTTTCTTTTCAGTACATATTATACAGTTACTTTAATTTTTCTTTTCAGTTAATGTTACTCAGTTTGTTGCTCTGATCTTCTTGAAATCCTTCATACGGATACACAAAGGTGTTATGTTACAAGGTAGAATTTGTAAATACAATCTTGATAATGAAAACTTTTAAATTGAATGGTGAAGTAAAAGACCCACTAATGCGAATTAATTCCTCCATGACCTAAATTCTCAACTGTCAACAATATTTATTATTTAATATGTCACGTATACATATATTGGCATGTGCTTGTGCATGACACTTGCATGTACATTTTAAACACGTATTTGTCTGTTTTGCAGTACAACATTTATTAATTTATACAGTATTTTATGTATAATCCACCATAGCTATGTGCGTAATGCTATTGATTTAATGTTTTGGATTACTGCTAATGGGAATTACTAGTCATCTTAATTAATCTAGTTTAGTAGAATATAATTTATTTGTAATGTAGTTATAGGTGTCCATCATTGGAAATCAGTATATTGTATGCTGAATGATTTGACACGTTAATAAAGAAACTCAAACTCAATAAAGCATTCTATTAACGGTCTTATTTGCAAAACCATTGAAGAAAATGTCCTATAAACGTATTCCTACACAATACGTCGTATATAAAGTGCGACACTTGGTGGTACCTACAAGACAATATATAATGCAATACGGCTGTAGATACGCATGAAATATTAATCCATAAAGATAATGCAAACAAAGATTCACTTAGTATTCTTTTTTTAGACGGTATCTCTTATTGTGATAAATAAGATTCATTGTACTCATTTTTAGCTATATTTTTATTTTGACGATTTCTTAATGTAGTAGTAGCTGCAACTAGAGGCCCTGGGGTTGTATCCTATTGGCCCTTTCTTGATGTATGATCAAAACAATGATTAACATCATTTTTACATATTAATTAGAAATGCTGAAATCGGTAACGCATTTAGTTAAATAAACGCATTTTCTTCTACTAAGCGTAGCAAAATTATTTTAACTTGTATTTTAATTATTTATTACAATATTATAAAAGGTGTAGTGAAATACACGAAAATCTCTCGAGCACAAAAAGCATTGATTGCGTATACAGTAGCTGTAAAATTATTCGATAAAGTTGAATACTTAGCACTTAAAAATGCACAATGAAATAAATTTATTCACTGAAAAGTCTAATTTAAGTCTTTAAATTGCATAATCGTATTTGGCCTTAAAATATATAATATAGTTTAAAATTAAATTATGGCTTGAGGTTGTGTTATAGGTTTAGTACAACAATCAATTTAATAACTATTTATGTAAAACTATCTTCTTATTTGCGAACCGCAAGACCAATTTTAGTCGGGTTTGATCTGGCTACGGGCTAAAAACTCAAACAAAGGCTCGAAGGATTTCTGACTTCGTTTTTTATTACATTTTTTGTAATAAATTAATAACTTCTTTAAAAAATTAATTAATTTAATAATGTTGTAAAATATAAAAGTATACTTAAAAACAAAACTTTTTTAAAAAACAAAAAAATACAAAAACAAACAAAACAGAGATACCTGGCCCGTCTTCGGGCTGCCAGGATGTACCTGGTCGGTTGTCCGTCTGCAAGTGTGCCTGGTCGGCAGTCGGGCTGCAAATGTGCCGGGTCGGCTGTGGGGCTGCAAGTGTGCCGCTGGTCGGCTGTGGGGCTACAAGTGTGGCCTGGACGGCTGTCGGGCTACAAGTGTGCCTGGTCGGATGTCGGGCTGCAAGTGTGCCTGGTCGGCTGTCGGGCTGCAAGTGTGGCCTGGACGGGTAAGCTAAGAAGGCCTTGCAGGGGAGGGATGTCCCTTGCCGATTTGTATTGGGCGGATCCCCCGGGTATTAGCGGGTATAGCATCTCCAGCATCTAGGTATCTCTCTACACAGTATACATTTATAGATGTAAGTATGTACACTCTACCAAAAACCATATGGATCGCATCATTTTGTGAAAAAGTGAGTCCTTTTTAATAGTTATAAACTCATCATTGTCATCATTATGATGAGTTCTGACCTTATTATATTATGATGAGGTCACATTTAGCCCACGTTAATTTACTATCGTATAAAGATGACCATCAGGAACCCATCAATATGATGCATTCTAGCGTATCAAAATGATGCAATTTTAACTATTATAAATAGATTCACTTTTTTATGATGGTTCTGGTTCTTACAGTTTCACGTTTACAAAAAATACGCACCCTGCATCCCTCCTTTCGTATCGTATTGTGCTGTCATTTGCTGGCAATGTATATCATTCCATAGCAGGGTATTGTCTCTGTAGTCGCACTTTTACATTTAGTTTCGAGATTACAGTCTAGATTGGAATGGCATTGGAACAGGTACTCTACTAGTCCACCGTATATATATTTGGAAACGCATAAAGGAGGCTGTCAGTAATGACGGTGACGGTGTAGAACAATTTGAAACTATAAATATATATAATATCGTATGTTAAGGCTATCTAAAACTGTACCTACACATCCTATTGTGCACTTTAAAAAAGGCTGAACAGGATTCGTTTCTAAAATGGCACACATTTTTTCTCCATCTTAAAACGTGTCAATGCAATGGCAAGATTTCTCTTTCTAGAATAAAACTGTAGTGTAATGATTTGTCTATTCAAAAACCATCTAGAAGCTATCAGGTAAAAAAAAATAAAGAATCAGTTTTGATGTTTTGCTAAAATAAGTAAAAATGAAGAATTTTGCCTTTTTAAAATAATCCAGCAATCATATTTGCGAGTCCCCGTCAACTTCTCCACAGAGAAATCAAAATATCGGGGAGGCTAAGTGTCTTCCCTGTCTTTCGTGGGCAATGATGGTGATAGTAGAATGTACATACATATCGAGAGTATAACTGCAAAACGTCTCAAGTCCAATGAGTTCTTGAGGGACTTTGAACATTTTGCGGTTACACTCGCATTATATTATTACAGAGATCTAGCAGCACCACCATACAGAGTTTCATGATTACGTCCGCTTCATTTTCTTCATCCACTGCCATGTCCATACATTTAAATGACCGTCAGCGCGATGCATAAATACTGGAAAACATTACCATATTGCTCCCCATACGGCACACAAGGCTTTCCTTCCTTCCCACAATGACGTACACTCTCCACTCAGACACTCGGAGCTTAATGCTAATGTTAATGGTAATTTAAGTATACAGACCACATTTTTTATTCCTGGATGATATAGTGACAGTGCTCATGCCTCTGTACTAAAATGGCTCGAACCCACCAAAGATGTGTTGGGTTCTGATGTGATGTGATACGACACGAGAGGAGCCATGCCATATTCAAACATTGAAAATGTTCCGGGAAAAAAACTCTTTATTTTTTCCCCTCATATTTCTACACGGCGTGTTATAATGTGACATGTCATGGCATGGAAGAGCACATAATGGACACAGTCAGTCACGCTGAAACAAACTCTTTTCACATTCTATATCATTTTTTTTCCATTTCATTTCATTTCGTCACAACTATATATACAATAGAGGTGCAAGAGTAACAGTCAAAACACAACAGAAGCAGGGAGGCAAAGGAGACAGAGAGACGAAAGGTTCAGAAATCAGAAGAGACAGTCAGTCAGTGGACTAAAAAGTAGGCATCCTTATACCCTTGTATGCACCTACTTGCGTGTTTCCATTTAAATTGCATAAGGAGCCTCCCAATTATGGCGTCAATGGCGTCATAGAAGAGATATTTTAAAATGTACAAATGTCATATTTAGAACTTTTCCAAAACGTTAATACTCTGGTTTACACTCACTCTTTCAAAATTGTCGAATTATGTTTTACCTGTTTTGAAATGGGCCAATATCATGCTTATAGCACCTGTTAAAACCATAGTTGTTTGTCTTAATGAAAAACGTTCCACTCTTTTGAAACATTATACAACCAAAGTTTTGCTCAAAGCTTATTTTTGAAACATTTATCAACTCCAGTACTGTATGATGTAATATTTGCAAGGCCCCTGAGACAGGCAACAGATATCTTGTGTGTTTCAGTATTCTTGTCCTGGCACTGCAGTGCTGCAGACTGCATTTTCGACATTCGACTTTCGTGCCAGGTACCCAAGTGTGTGGCTATTAAGATCCATCCTTTCCTCTTGTACATATTTATTTCTGCAATCCTGAGTCAAGTTGAGAGCCAACCACACCAAATAACACCGGCAGCCCTGCTATCAGCCTTCTACGGTTTAGGAAAATAAAAGAGTGAAATCACATTCTATGAAAATCCATCGTATCAAATTTCGACAGCCATGGAGTCATATATTATTTTACCTGAGCCTTTTCCCTCAATAGTTATCCCCCGTCACATCTCCCTTATTTATGCACACCAAATACAGTGCAACTAGGCATGTAAATTCTACACATTACGCTCAACCGTACCATCAACAGCCTTTAGTTTATGTCTAAAATTGCGTACGTGCCGAAATCTCTGGTACGCTATGCCAGGACCGAAACAAAAACAAAAGCGAAGGATTGCCGTACCATAGGAAAATGTAATATCATATGACATTAATGCGAAAGCCCAAGCTACATGAACTAGACACCAGACACCGAAGGAAAGGAACACCTTGCCGTGTGAGATGAGCTAAAACTAATATTTTCCCGTGTTTATTTGATATTTGATTGAAATAAAGGATGACATGACGTTCTGTAATAGTGATACTGCACTGGCACACAAAAAAAAGTCAATGAAAAAAAACAAAGGAAAAAATGGCTTTGGTTAAGTAAAAATCTGAGATGGCTCTTGGCTTTTTGTGCGTAGCTTTTACGTTTACGTTTGATTTAGTTTCGGCTCAGGTGTTTATTTGTTGAAGAAAGCCAAGCTTTGGCTGTGAAGGTACATTCTTAGTTCTCGGGTGCATGCACGTCCACATTACGTGGAGAGATAAAGCGTGTGCTGTGCTGGTGCATTACTGGTACTGGACCTAATTGGTATAGATGTCTTATTCAGTTGACTAATATCGGCGAAGCACGCCACAGAAAAACTGCTATGGCAGATCATTACTATCATTATATGTAAATGTCCTTACGGGCATTCATTCCAACTGCAGATAGACACATAAAATGTAATGTGTAAGTACACTGCCTGGATTGCCTCAACCAGACTCTGTAGCACCAACATTGCATTTTTTAAACGAGCAGCACTGCAATAATGCTATAAATTATTATTGCAAAACGTCGCTAAAGAAGACGGGAAAAGTAAACCATGTAGGTATGTACATAGCTACCATTATTTAGTAGACGAAGGAGCATCTTGAGGTAACGGTCCAACGGATTCTTAATATCATTCTGGCCTATGTAAGTCCCAAGAATAAACTGTTTACCGATGTATTGACAAAGGTACAGAAATAGGATTTATACTTTTCTGAAATAGTATTGGAACTTTTTAGAATGTTTAATACTTTTATTTAAACTTTCTAAAAACACATGTCATAGTTGATTGCTTTTACTTACGACACAATACTTCTTCACCGACGCTATGCTTGGATTTTAATTATTTGCACTACAGCAATCGTGGTAGTGATAGATAGTAGCGATATGCACAAGTGTGTTTTGTTTCAGTCGTTTTGCGTGTATTTTGATAATGATAATAGTTTTCCACTTGAGAATCCACAGTAATTATGAGCGTTGCGTAGATTAAACAAAATTTTCGTGTTGAGTCCTAATCCAAGTCGAAATCCGAATCCAATGAACCGAAACCGAAAATTCGGTTCGAATTTTGGAGATGTCGACAGAGTACTAGTGGTGCAAATATCAATTCTATTACAAATGTTTACTCTTTACGTTTATGATTATGCTGTCCATGCTGTGCCATACGTGGCTTCCATTACATGGGCTGCATACGGAATTTCGGGCTGGTTCTGGGAATGCAGGGCTAATGGCAGTGACACACCAGTGCGTGAATATTTGATATGTACTTTCTCTACCGCATTCTCTTTTGGGTCTTTGGGATGCTGTGTTGCGTGGTGAGGAGCTTTCAAAATATGACGTCGTACGATTTGTACTGGAAAAAAGTTTGGAAAAAAGCCAAAAACTTAAGTGATGTTTTAAAAAAGGGTAAAAAACGTAATATTTGAGACTTAAAAAACGTCTAAATAGATTCAAGCTTTTTGAAACATTAGCATCATATATTCGACTTTTTTGGATTTTTCTGGCCCAACACCCCGGCGTCATATTTGGAAGGTCCCCCTGATGTGATATGTTTTGAGAAAGAGGCGATGAGTCGGTAAAGCGGTCTTTTATATGCATTTAGAACGGCGTGCTCTTGCATGGCAGTCAGTTTATTTGAGGCCTATTCTCCTGTGGTGGAGTAAGTAAAAGCAATGGCCATAGCAAACGCTAAAGTAAAGAGTTTTCTAAATTATATAATTATTTGCTGCCTTACTACACTGCACTCCTTCAAAACATAATTGCATATCCATACTACACACACAAATAGAGCAATTATATGTAGGAACAAAATGCCTTATAACTATATGTTTACATTAAGATGAAAAGCTTGTGTTCAGATATTCGTTTTGTTTCTAAGCTCACTCATTGAATACTCAATGCTGAGAGTAATGAGTTTGTTGGCATGGGCTCTGCCTTTGTTATGCGTATAGCTACACGCAAATACCGGCACTCACACTGGCACCATTCACTATGGAAACGGATTCTGTGGACCGGGTGACTATGGGTGCAGATATAGGTCATAATACAGAATATGCGTCACACAAGGGCTGAAGGATAGCAGGGCAAGGCAAGGTAGCCTGCAAGTTTCGTCTAGAACACCCTGAATAAAGAAGCAAAGTGATGGACATCGAAGATTAAAATGGATTACAAAAACATCAAATAGGTAGTTCTAGTGTCTATTTATCGAAGTACATAAGTGCTTCACTTTTGAATTTTTTGACAATAAAGCCATTACGTTCCACTAGTGGTGGAGACTTTTCAAAAATTTTTGACACTTTAGAAAAACCTTGTTGCAAGTCGTTTTGAAAAAAAATTGTAATTACACCACGCAGTTAATTTGCAAGCGAGTAAAACCCGGTTTTTTATGCATTTAAAAACATGTAAATAAAACATTTTGCACCTTTTCAAAAATATGCACATATTAGACTTTGCAACTTTTCGAAAGCTTTACATTCACATTTTCAAAACATCTAATTGTGACACTTTATAACGTTTAAAAATTACTTAAACAATACAATGTGCATCTAATCAAAAAGACGTACATAAAATAGCATATTTTCTACCTTTTTGAAAGCATACAATTAGTTACATTTTGCAGTTGTAGCTACAGTATTAGAACACAGTTTGCATCTTTACAAAAACGTGCAAATGTAACATTCTTTCACCTATTCAATGACAATTCGTTTAGCCCTCTATCAGTATAACATGCACAATTACAGGAAATGCGCCACTTTGCTTCTCAAGTGACAGCCGGGTGTGTATCATGTTGGTTCGCTTAAATGCTAGGCTTACTGTGAGGAAAGCTCGTGTGTGTTTGTATTTGAAATTTAAAATAAAGTTGGTTCAAGTGTAAAGTTGAAAGCGAGGCGAGGAAAATGAAATTATCCCAACTGGACCGATTCACTCCTTTCGTCGTTCATGATCGTGAGGTGTAATAATAATATGACTATCAGCCGACACGAGAGATGCGATTCTGTGTACGTACACATGGCAGAGCAATCATGAAGAGAGTCGAGTTAGTCACCCAGCATCCACACAAGTTTCTCTCGCTCGTCCTAATGAAATGCAGTGCACCAACCGTGTGTAAATTGAATGTCGTTGCTGTCCCACAAACACAAACTACAGACGTTGCTGGTGAGATCTGCACTTCGTCTCGTATCACTGACTCTGGATAAATAAAACAATGGCTCGTGTCTCCGCAACTTTATCTCTTATAACACCATCCCTCCACACACACATTCCCCTACGCGCCTCTCACACAAAATCTATTATTATATCCTCATTTACTTGCAATAGACAGACTCTTATATTTATTCAGAAAAACTTTACCATTTTAGTATTATTTTATGCACCTTTTGGAAAACATGTAAATATGACATTTTGTGCATTTCTAAAACATGATGATGTTGAAACTCCAGAATGACTACCCATTTACCAATTTTTATAATTTTTACAAATGAAGTTAAAAACTATTTTTAATTTTTGCAGTGTTGACAAGAGTAACCTTGCACTTTTTCGTCGACTCTATTTTTATTTTGTAGCTAGACATTTGTAAATCTTTGCATGAATGGATTTTAAGTGTTTGTATGCAATTATGAATAACCACCAGACCGTTGCGATAGAATGAAAAGTCAGTGGTGAAATTGTAGTTAAGTTGGCCGTTGTAGTGCGTGTAGTAGCATGTGGAAGTGGTGCAGTGTCTGTATTTACCAATTTGTGTTGGGTCTCCAGTCTGTAACTGTCTGCACGCACGCTTTGTTTTATGTTGTGTGGTTTGAACGCCAATTCCCAATTGAATCGCAATTAAATTCCAATGGACGTGGATGGTCTGTCGCGTGAATTTGTGCTGGTCGGTGGATGGAAATGTTTGTGGGCTGGTTGGTTGGTTCCTGGATTTAAAGTGTGTGATTGCAATCTAACTTAATTATCTCCACATAGTCGTATTTGTACTTTGAGTGGACAAACCAGTCAAATGGAAATCAATGGCTGGAGTCAGTGAGTTCCAATTAGCACCAGACTGGCCAACTCATTGACTGTACAAAGAAATCCCAGTTAGGCCTACATAGTAGGTATATATACATAGGTAGTAGGTACCTGCGTACCTAGTTTACGTATTGCGCCCCATTTGTACACAACATCGTGGTATGTATTCAGTAACCTTTTAAACGACCACAACTTGTTATATGCCTCCATATAGAGTTGTGCAAATTTAAATTGTCAACATGGTTTTTAAGTTTGTAGTTTGTAGGCTTTTGAAGCACAGTTGGTAAATCAAATACATATACGAGATTTTGCAGAAGTAATTTGGGGAAAATTCGCAAAACAGAAATAGAAACTGTTGCGACAATCGTGGGGCTCCGGCAATATTTGGACTTTCAAATACTGCTCTATATCAGAACGTAAACAAATACAATTATAATAATTCATACTTTTGAAAGACTAATTAACCTTGTGTGACCTTTTGAAAGCAATAACGCACCATTGTTTTCACTTTAAAATACACGTAAGTATAACATTTTGGACTTTTTGAAAACGACCAGTTATCCTGCTTTGTATTTTTAAAAGGCTTACATATAATGTTTTCAGGCTTCAAAGAACGCTCAAATTCAACGTTTTGCATTTTTTAAAAGCCTAAATGTAGTAAATACCATTTTTGTCTGTTTTTGAAAGCGGCTTAATTTGGTATGTTTCTCACATCGCTTTACACTGTTTATATTTTCTATTGTAGGTACTTGTTTTGAAAACATGTCCCAACCCCAAAACTCCGTGAACAATGACAATGACTTAATCGACCCCTGCGCCTACAGTGAAGTATAGAACTGCTACATAGTAAAATACATATTTGCCTACAACGTACGCAGTTTAGATTTAATTCGGAGCATTATTATTTCATGTAATTGTCTCGTTAATGACTTCCGTAGGCCAGAAACATGGTGGGCAAGGTACCTAATGGAATGCCTTTCACTCAGCTGGCGGTTGGTTTCTGTGTCGTTCAGTTAATAGTTGGCAGTTTCCGATTAGACAGAAAATAATGCTGCAAAGATGCCTTGCCTTCGCTTTCCTTCACTTCTCTGCTTCTGTCCATGCTTTTGATTGAACGTGCTGGAATTGTGAAATTGGAGCGATTAGAGTAAACGCAAACGTATCTATCGTCTCCGCTGTCTACTGTCTGCACACTAATATCATTACGCGCAGTTATATCCAATGGCCACAGTTGTTACTCTCCTTTGATTCTCCAAACTGAAGGATCCAATTTATTACTTGGGATCTCATACCCGGAATGTCAACACATTTCCCACCAGATACATACGTCAGTATAGTCAGAAGCACTCCCCTGCCCTCCCATCGCATCGGCCGATATTCACTACGGGGACCTGTCAAATATTACCTCATAGTCATACGGTATGAGTTTGAAAACAGCTCTGGAAAAAGGCGGCAAAAATAGTAATAATAGTTTTTGTAAGTCAGTATTAAAACCATAACATTAACGTTTTTAAAAAATTTAGAAATAGATTTAAGGATTTTGAAAAAGTGTAAAACATGGTATACTAGCCTTTTCAAGAAACCCAAACAAAGATTTGGGTTACAAAAAACATTCAAAAAAGTCAAACATGTGAAAGCAACTTTTCAAGAAGAGCAAAAACACAGAGTACTAACAATAAGTTTCAAAAAAATGCAAAGTAGTAAATAAATGACATTCCATTCCATTTTTAAAATACTAAATATCACACATGTTTACTTTTTTGAAACTTGAATTTACGATTTCGCACTTTTTGGAAAGTTACTCTCATGCATTTGATTAGTTCCAAAACCTCCTTCTCACGCTTGTCGTATGCACCCACGTCACACTATATTGAAGAGGTCCCTAGCTTTCGAGTGAATTGTTTTTGTTATGCGTTGATATTGCGAAATGACCAAATCGGTTTTCCTATTATTTCAGAAGTCATGACCATTTCCCATAAGGAAAGGTTGATATGCCTATAAAGTACTCCACCGCCTGCCTATAGCGGCTATACGAATTGCACTGTACTGATAGTGTGCTATAACTGTTATTACTGTCTGCTGGTCTACAACAAAGGATTTCCTATTATTGATGAAATAAATCTGACTTGATGGGCGGAGCGGACTGATGATGGTGGGAGGGAACGTTTTGGGTGCTAATGCATTTAATGCAATTTCAAAGAAATGAATAAAAAATATGATTTGCAGCGTTACTAACAGCTATCTAATGCGCCTATACCTATTTCAGCAAAGCTGCTTTTTTTATTCAAAAAACTTTGGTTTGAACAGTAAATACGAATTTAAGGGTTTCCAAGACCCTTCTAGCAAACATTTTCATTTAAAACTTCTCATTTTCTATTGCATTATTAGTCTCATGCGCTGTCTGTATCTGCACTCGTATTGAACTATTTTGAATTTGTTTGTACTCTATTGCATTTGGAATCGATAGCTTTTAGAGATACATATTGTGGTTTCAGATTTCTGCGTTTAATTTGATGTAGGTATGTACGTGTACATACTTTACGTACCACATGTAATGTTAAACTTTTCCTTTTTTGTTTGGAATTAAATGGAGAAATGCTGAAAGTTGAATTGGAAATGTTTAATTCAAAGTTTCTACCCACTTGAGCCTGTACCGTGTATGCATAATATATTTGTATGTGCCTCATCGTTTTGCTTGGTTCTGGTTTTGATTTTCCTTTGCGTGCCGTAATCGTATGTACGTACCTGCTCAAGTTTTGTTTGGCTTTGGTTGGTCCGTCTTCGTCTTTCATTGATATTAAGGGAGTATTTTGTTTATTGGTAAATAGTTGGCAGTCAAGTGTGTGAATATGCCAAGTTCTATCAGTCGATGCTATCAGAGAAAGGATATATAGGAGCCTTGCAAATATGCCGTATACGATTTGGGCTTGCAAGCAGGTTTGAAAAAAGATAAAAAGTGAAAAAAGTGTTTTACAAAAATTGTAAAAAATATAGGTACATAATTATTAAGCTTGTCAAAAGATACAAAAATTGATTTTTGTGAAGGCGTTTTGAAAAGGCTCAAAACGTGTAAAATCGGCCTTTATCAAAAGTGTTCAAAGGGATTTTCGC
>JAQFZC010005699.1:0-13700 GCA_034695205.1 Dicyrtoma fusca
CTAAATGTGGCTCACTTCCTCCCTACTGGAAATGCTCAGTGTACAAGCCAAGTAAATAGTGAGGAAAATTCTAATCAAGTTTAATACAATAAAATACTAAATAGGCTCATGGCTTGCTTGGATGGTTGCTGGTGCTAACGGTCCTGGTGGTGGCAGCAGAATACTTAATTAAGATTCTGACTTCATCAATATGATTCATTCGCAAGTAGAGATATTTTTAAATTTGATTTATCTGTTTTTAAATGGAATTACAAGTACCTACCTAAGTGTACTTTGGATAATGGTATACATACAGTACAATTTATCAAAAATCTTACCGCTCAAGGTCTCCATCTTCACACGTGAACCCATCATTTGTCAAGTGCTCTTCATTGAGTGTGTCCGGTCTTCGATCGTTTCCCTTAACACTACTTCCACTCAATCCACTACCAGAAAGAGGTCTATCACCTGGTTTAAGAAGAAAACATCAAAATTATTAAATAAACTAACCCAATCTCATCATTACATCACATAAATCCATACACAATGGCACTCATGTCCCCTTATTTGAAACTTTATGCACGTAGCTTTCACATCAATAACAGACCAAAGGTAATTAATGTGCCTAGCACGAATTCTCGCGTACGTAACTGCAACATGTACATAATTTATGCGAATGATTCATTCACGCTATAGGCGTACACATATTTACGCATTCCTAATTGCTATTGAGCATAAACAAGCTGAAACTGTCAATTTCTACAATGCAATGTCTTCCTCTCAAAGTGAGTAGGTAATTCACTTTGAAAGATGGACGTCATAAGTACGGAGGTTTCGTCATTTAGAATTTCCTTCTTCTACACAAAAAAAAAATACTTTACTGTATTACAAATTTTCTTTCCCCGACATTACACGCACAAACAAAATACGGAAAGGGAAAGACGATATGAAATTGAACGTCATTATGTACACCCATTTGATATGTGCAAACACTGAGTCTAGAAGTACATTTTAGAGCCATTTCAATCAATAAGAAAAATAAAGGCAAACTACAACAGCTACAAACAAGAAAAATAAAAAGGGAGAAAAATCAAAGGAAAGGAAATGAGAGAATGCACAGTAGGTACAGTACAGTCATCATGGGCCATGCGGATCTATAATATACTCACACAGATGAGAGTGAGACTGATTTGAAGAGGAAGGTTGTTGATGAAATAGCACTCAAAATGATATAGGACAGGGAAGGGAGCGAGAGCACCACCGTAGATCCTTTTACCAGCGAAAGTTGAACGATAATTCAACTCTTTTCACAGAGGCCATGAGAAAAGTCAACAAAAGAGAAGATTCTAAAGGTAACGTAAACAATGAGCCGTATAACCTTTACTACTTGACTACAACCACACTCCTTCCATTTTATTTCACTCTAAAACTGTAGACAAAGCACATTGGTAAATACACAGTATACCTATATGTACCCAAATCTGTAGATTAACTAACAACTATCCACACACATACTACTGAGGCCTAAGGTATACTACTACAATTATTTTACAATCTCTTTTACTTATACCACCCCATGTCTTTTCCTACCTTTCTCCTCCACTACCGTGGGTAGTGGCTAAGGCCTACTTTTTATTTCACTCAACTAAAGTGTGCTTACCACCACGTTAAAAGCCCTGCAGTGACTCAATCTGCCTACCTATTGATTTATTCTAACAGCTGAACACTACAAGAGTACATAAAATGTATATAATCCCTTCAAATTAGAGGATTACATAGATTATTCATTAATTTACTCTACTAATGGAAATAGCGTAGGTACGTAAAACAGAATCCGAAATTATTGCTAATAAAGTATCAATAGACTCCTTTTATGTATTCCCAAAAATGCAATGGACAAAACTGCAAAGTGAACAGAAAACCGTCCATCTCCCATTCCATTCCCATCAAGGATTTTCTTTTAATAGATTTAAACTTTTCCTGAGTTCCAGTAAGATCAAAATGGAGTTCGTATCCCTGATAACAGGAAACCTCGAAGGACAGAAGGAGTAAACATGCCAAAGGAAGACTCACCTAGTTATGAATCAAAAGCATAATAAATGTACTACTATAGCCACAGGGTTCAGACAGATAGTACCTACCTAGGTACGTTCAATACTGGAAACAATTTCAACGGAACGGAACATATTATATTTCTTATTCTATACTATGCAATCGAACCAAGAAATATTTTAGTTTAGAATTACTGTTGCTTCAAGCCATGCACTCAAGACGCAAGAAGACCTCTGTTTTTCCTTCTTACTTTATAAATACCTACCAACTCGTTCCTAAAAATCCGAAAACATCAACAAAGGCGAGATACCTACATGGAAATGCTCACGTCATAATGTGTGTCTACATATCTACACATACATTTAGAAAAACAAAGGATGACAGTAATAAGCAAACCACCTAAGCAAACACTAGTGCTAAAATTACATGAAAAATATTTTTACTTCCTCCTAATCGAAATAACGGACTCGGTACATACATACGTCACATGACTACTATTTCAAAAATCAGAAACCTAGTATGAGTGATTGACAATTGTATGTAGGATCGTCCCGTTATACGCTTTTTATTTTAGAATTTGCAGTTATTTTGTTTCTACTTCTGTTTATAACTGCACGAAACATTTTTTTGTACGGTCGTAAGTCTTAGTGCTTTTCTACATTTTGAAACGGGTTCCGTTCCGTAGAGGTCTGAAGTAGTAGGCAACATTAGCTTTGCTGACGTGAACCCGAAACAAGTAAGTAAAATAAAAATCAGTTTGTTATCAGTGTGTGTTATGCTAATGTTATCTGATCCCACAGCACAGTCACAGCAAGCCATTAGCTCCGCCATGTGACGATGAATTTCAGGATACCATGCATTTAAAAGTGCTAACATGTCCAAATTAAACATAATGAATTCGTTATCAGCCAACAGACTCTAAACCCTACACTAGAATCCAACTACTACCGCTGCTGGTTGGTTCAAAAACCTACAAGTGTAAACCTACGCTAGGCTAGTCAATCAAGTTCTTCCAAAGAATGTGCAACCTGAAACTTGAATATTTTTTATTAGACCAGATTCTAGCGGGGTATAATAGTATAATAGCGGCTAAAATAAAAGGAAGGCTACACCTACTACCCATGTAGGTACATACCAAAAGTGAACTTCACGGCCCAACTCCACACGTACCTCTCTAAATCCTTTTTAATTTCGATTATAAACTTGAAATAATCGCGATGAGCAGTAAAAGTTTCAATTGATTTAGTAACGCCAACAAGTTATGTATGTATACCCATGGAACTCGCAATTCAATTATGTTTCCAATCGATCAAAAACTCAATACTCGTTATCCCAACCATATATTATCAATTTAACAAACAGAGAGTCGAACAAATTCGGAGCGCAAAATAGAAATGGGTGAAATGGTGAGAATGCACGAAAGAAAGATCATTGCCCTAAGCCTAAACTATAATTTTCATGAATTTTATTACTTAATATCATTGGAATCCCAAGATTCAATCTGCATATCTTTCGAAGCGCCTAAAGTCCGTCCAGAAAATCCCCCACAGGTATAAATACCTAAGTGGTCGCTCACTGTACCTACTGTCCCATTTATCGAGCCCTCCCAGACTATACAATGTACACAAACTTGGTAGTAAAATATACACATCTTCGCAGATCGGACGAACCTCAAAATTCTGAGTATTCAGTGTGTGTGTGTGTGTGTGTGTGTGTGTGTGTGCGTCCATTTCCATATGTGGACTTGGACCACCAAAGCCCAGTGTCTTTCCTAGAGCAAGTCATAAAGTATGATTGCAAGCCGCTTTGAATGAGCCACTGTAAATAATATGGTTATGAAGAAGGGTAATAAAATCCGCATACCAACATAACTTTTCGCCCCATCCCTTCAAATCATTCCAAGGAAATCGTGCAAATCAGATCAAATTAATCCAAGTTGGACTACTTACGTTCTCCGTTGCGTGCAGCAGCTCCAACGTCTCATGTTAGAGGGATATTATACCATAAGAACTGGTCATTGTAGGCTCAGTGGCGTGGATTTATATCTGATGCTCTGTCTAGCTACCTTACCTTCTGAGTCATGCAACTGTCATTCATGTTTTACTGATGGTTAGCTATGAAACGAGGTATAAGGCGTGAGGTAATGGTGCACACAATACAGTATCAGAATCTGTAATATAGGTACCTAGGTAGTTCGGTAATCTACCATCACCATCACCCTCCTGCATTATACCCACATAGAGAAAGTCAAGAAAGAGAGTATAGATACAGGCGCCGGGTGATATATGCCTCAGAGAACGCACTTTGCAGTACGGCCGTAAATCAACTTTCATTCAATACACGAAATCCAATTCCTGTTTTCTCACGATTCTCAATTACTGGCCACTTGAAAGTTGAAACAAAAACTATTCTGGACCTTAACTCCCACGGCTTTTATCTACTTTTTATGACATGACTTGAATGTTCAAGGAGGCAACTAAACTCGTGTTGCCATTAATCAAACACTATATATAATTACTCCATCTTCCTACCGCACACACATTTCAGACACATTACATAAAAACCTGAGCAAGTACGTACCTAGGTATGCACAGAACGAATATCTACACCAATGGAGAAGCCACCAACCAAAATATAATCATTTGACAATTTAATTCTGCCAAGATTCTTTCCCTTATTGCCTTTCCCAGGGATTTATGTAGTGAACCATAAATATGACAATTACAGGAGGCAGTTTAAACTTCACGAAGATGAACGGTTGACGCACGATGCTAAGCAGAGTATGACTAACGAAACTACCTGCTATCAACACCGCAAATAAATTGGTGCATCCCAAGCTCCTCGTAAATAGCAATAGCACCCCACAGAATCAAATACACGAAAGGAAATGAGACCAGCAGAGGAATAATTAGAATGTACCCAAGGAAATTAATTTGGAAGCTCTTCGCTTTCCTTCCCTCCTCAAAGTAATTACTACAGTCAACTTTAAACTGTATTGAGGAAAATTACAGGGCAATTACAACGTTATAATGTTTAGCTTAGATCCAAGATATGCACGTAATTATGCACTTAATTAGATTGGCAACGCTATACAGACACTAATCAAGTTCATCGTGAATACATTGGTCTTTTATGAAGTCCTCAAAGCCTATCATTAGAACAAACGGCTTGCTTCTGACAGTACAATTAGACTGACTTGAAATTAGAATAAAAAACACAAATGAATGAAAAACAAAATCAATTATTAGTAAGGAGCGTACTTAGGACTTTGGCAAAAAGTTGTTTTTCATTATTTTGAGGCTTAATCAAGGCTGACGGTACATGTTTTTTGAACTGCTGCTGCTGCGGCTGAGCACCATTCTGATTCCCTGGTAAGGGGACAAAAAACTGGGAGGTGACCCTCGAACTGCTGGAGCAACTAGAACCATCAGTGACTTCATGGCAAACCAGTGTTGTTGTTGACCCTGAGTTGGGATTCCAAGAATGGGGACGGTAGGACACATGCGGAGGAAGTGGTGGCGGTAAAAAGGACGACGAGGACGCTGACGAAGACGAAGGTGACGGTAAAGGAAGTTTTCTTTTGGGCGGAAGCGCCAATGGATTGGTTTTCGATGCTAGCAAGGGTGGTGGTAGCGGCGGTATCCCTTCGCTATTGAGTAAATCGAACGCCGAATTCAGACTATGTCTCTGACTAACACTGGAGTCCGGACGTGGTTCACGGAACTCCTCAGATCTCGTCTCAACAAATGGACCCGAGTGCCGCTGATTACTGGAACTCCCCTGAAGTTTTGTACTTGTAGGAAACTCGTAATAGTCTTCATGACCCACAGATGTTGTGGAAGCTCTAAGAAGTGAAACGGTTGAATTTGAATCCTGGTCCTGAGAGTTGGAGCGCCGAGGCCCATAAACAACGGGATTAAAATTCACGAACTGCCACTCTCCCTCAACGGAGGCCGTGGAGGAGGAGGACGGAGATGCGGAGTCATTTCCCCTCTTGGTCAAGTTCTTCTTCCCTCTAATCCGTGTTTTTAAATTATGCATTCGTTCACTGTATTCCGCTAACCACATTACTTAATAATGCAATGCACTAAGATACAAATCACTTTGTAGCTTTACTCAACTAAACTCCTATGTAAATCAAATGCGTGTTTCGTTGTAAGTGTACGGAAATTCTCGTAAAGGCTCTCAAGGCTTATACAGCTTAAACTTCACTTAAAACTTTAAGAGGAAACAGTTACTTTGTCCATAAAACTACAGAAACCATACTTGGTCCACTGTAAGCCAAAAACACAATGAAGAAGTTAAACCTTTTTTTTTTGCTGTGCTACTCTGTGTACTCTTGACGCTTGTATTTACTGTAGAGAATACAATTGTGAGAGGAAGCGACAGATTTACCCCACAAGAACGTGCAATTGCTAGTTAGTGCTAGCGGTTCCTTAATCCTATTTTAGGAATCCTTACAGATTGTCCAACGTGCTCTTAAAGCTCTTTATAACCAGCTTGTACTCAATGTTCTACTTACAACACTGCACCAGAAATGTACTTCATTCCCTATTATCAGTACTTATCTCTGAAACCACCATAAACAACAAGGTACGCTGAGATATCACAAAATCCTCAAGAGCTTTATAAACAAAGACAAATTGGGAGCAACGAAATACTGGGTAATCCAATGAAGAAATGAGTATGTAATGGAAAGCAAGCTGGAACTGACAAGTTCCAGTCAATCCGGGGAGGAACACAGTCAACCAGCGACGCAATCAATAATTAATACTTGAACTTCCTAGGCACTAATACACCCGTGGCAATCAACATTTTCTTTCCTTGTTGTCAATCGATTTTAGAGCACGTTATAATATATGTGTGTATGTAGTATGTAGTACGACCAGAGTCAGTAAATCAGGGTAAAAAAAGTTAAGTTCAAAGCAACTTCCATAATAAAACGATGTGAACTTAACATTGCAAAGTAATGCAAAAAAAATATTCCTTGGCTTATAGGCAGCCGAGTCAATACTAAAATAATTTAAGCCCACACCACCATTCAAGGGAATTGGACGACCGTGAGTCAGTTTTGTTGCGGTCAGTGTTTATAGAATTCATTGCACTAAACAGTGTTTTTCTCCTTCTCACTTCTACAGATATAATGTCACTGCTATTTCAAATGTACCCATACAAACTAGGTACATAATAACGTACACATTATGTAGGTAGGTACACACACATTGAGAATTTCGTTAAAAATAAAAATAAATATTTCGAAATGAACAGTATTTTTTCCTGTATGTCCATCCGCACACTTGTCACTTCGTTGCTAGTTGAAACTCAAGACAAATATAATGGTCCACCCCAATCACAGTATAAGACAGATAATATAATACGCCCACCGTTTTCCGTAACAAACTAATGCGGTACTTTGTACAGGAAAACAATGCAACTGGCATGATTAAGAAATTGGATGATTTTTAAGTCGGTATTTCAAATTTCCAAATTCCACTTGCTGGTAACTCTGTGACAGTTGACCGAAGGAGCAATGACAGTTCCAAAAAATCCCAAACTCTCAAAACTAAAAATCTTTTCACGTTTTACCGCTCAGCAACACAATTAACTAGGATGAACGTCACTTGTTAACAACGTCGCTTCCATGTAGCATTTGATTAAGCAAAAAAAGGAAAACATTGGTTGAATCTGGTTATTTGTCTTGAGATTCCACTGCCTGCACCTTCATCTCTCTGTCTATCTGTGTGTGTGCATTTGGTGGACTTCTTACATTCCATTGCACCTCTGCTGATCTGAGTGAGTCACACAAAGAAAGAGTGCGAGCGAGCCTGAAAAGCCCATTAAAGTTTTATCACCACCACACTCTCTGGCACTGGCAAATGCTGACATGCTATTTTACCGTGCACCAGACTCAAGTAATGTCTCCCGTAGAAAAGAAATAATGTATAGGTAGGTACCCATATTTGCAATAGAAGAAAACGTACAAGTAAAGTATCTTCTAAGAAATAACAGAAGGAGTGTAGTAAAGCTAACTTCGTTGTTTTTTTGTGTTGTAGTTGTTGTCTCTAGCAGACTGATGTTCTGCACTTAAGAAACTCTTGTTCTGGTATTGTAGTAGCGTCTGTTAAACCAAGGTTGTATTTTATTCAAACGTTTAACCATAAAAACCACTCCATGCGCCAAAGAGACAGGAGTTCCTCATCTGTACTCACTACGCTCCTGAATAATTAATCAAGTTGATACGTCGTAAACTATAAAGATACATACAAATTCATCTGAGAACACGTAAAGGGAAGATTCCTAATCAACGACAAGAAAACACTTCACACTGTACCCACTGGGATCACACACAAAAAATCAAAATCATTTCAATATTAGATTCTTTGAGCACATGCGAGAGTAATAAACCTTTCGATGCGTTCCTCGTTTTTTTTTCTTCTTCTTTAATTCGGCTATGTAATAGCAAGCATCAGGATTCAGAATCAGAATCCTTCTAGACAACTCACTCTCACAGTTCAAAAGTTTAACTTGAAATGTTTACGGCGGATGATAAAGACTGCATAAATCTGTTTCTGAACTCATTGAAGTAATTACATATAAACTTCCGCAGAGCTCACTTCCGCTGCTGACTGTCTCTGTCTCCGTCTAAATGCTAACATGCTTCATCTTCGTCTCAATTATGCTAACGAGATCCAAGAGATCTGAGGGAAATCCTTCGTCGCTATAGCTGACAATAATTACGCTCAAGTTGATTTAGTCGTAGGTACTAACTAGACCATTTGCTTGTACAGGGGCCTGGGTGGACGTTGTTATTTCTCCTTCAAATAGATTGAAAGGGCCATATTTTTACACAAGTACAGTGCAGAGAGAGGTACGTGCTACACGCTCAGTATGGGATTCACGAAATCACACAAACAGCATTGGCTTTTCATTCACGTTACAAGTGCTTACAACTGTGAATAACGCTACAATAACCATGTAAAACTGTAATATTCGGGAAATTTGTCAATTAATAACATTACATTCTCTAATTGTCACAGTCACAACAAGAACCGTTCAACACGCCATTCACATTCGTAGTATAGCGGTATATCCCGTCCACATTAAGTTCCCACGCACGTTCATCCATACACCATATAAGAAAGAAAATTACGCTATATAACTATTACGCAAATTTACTACTTTTTTTTCTAATTTTATCACTGAATGAATAAAACTGACGAGGCAGCAAACACAATCCACAATCGAAACGAGAAGACCAGAATGCAGAGAGTATCCAGTATCTCGCTCTTATGCACACGTCCCAGATGAATCAATTTAAAATGCTATCAGCATCCCATTATGCTTGATAGACACATTACACTTACAAACTCCTTACGCATGTAGCGGAAAATTCTCAGGTTCCTTCTTAGAAACACAATCACTTACACAAAACTCAGCGCTTCATATCTCTAAACTCTTTAGGGCAGCGGATCCTGCCTCCGTCGTCTCACTCCGTACACACACCAACACTAAATAAAAGAAGATTTGAGAGAATGTGAAACTTTTATTCATTCTCATTCTTGAGTCAGTTAAACTCCACTGCATGACTGTCTAAAATATTCGAATCGCAGTGGAGTTATGGAAGAAATTTCTGGACGAACAATATACAGCATGCAAGGATGCACAGAGAGATATTACATGTTCACATTTTCAAAAGCAGACCTGCAGACACAAGTTATGTGTGTACGGAAAAGGGACCAGAGAGAGCGAGAGAGAAAAATCCGGCCGTGGACTTGTACTTCGGCGGCGGTGGTGGTACACTCTCCCTTTTCAAACTGACAATAAATATATACTTACAAAGTGTTTATATATATTGTACGTTGGATTGGGACGGGGTTGTTTCGGGAAAAAAATAGGGACCGCGATCATACGAATAACAGCATGGGTATGAACTTGTCTAAGGGGCAGCTGTTCAAGTACTGTGAGACACAATACTGTCCAGGGTATTTCAAATTCTCGGTACTTATTGCCCGTTTTAAGGCAGACATACCTAACTACTACCTACATACCTAACTCGCCCACGGGGAAGTACCTATAAGCACTAGAGTTTCAGTTGTTTACGATATTCACTGCCTGGAGTACACCATGCAAGGCTGAAGACGAAGACCTGTAAAGTTTTCGTCCAAGAACTGAGTACTCAGTACTCCGTCAGTACACATGCAGTCAGGCCTACCGCCTCAGATCGGCACTCCTGCAACCCTCTGGTAGGGGGTAAGTAGCCAATCCAACGAAACCCAAGATGCTTTCATAATTTTCTTCCTAGTATGTATCCTACGGAAATACACACGAAACGAAACAACAGTTTCCAAGTATATGCAGACAAATATAATAGTCCCTACGGAGACTCTTAAAGTCTCTAAAAAAAATCTTTTTACAGCCCACCGTCATGTAATGCACCCTAATCCTATAGTCAAAATATTTTTTAACCTCGGGCACTTTCAGGGAATTATTATTTGTCGTTTCTTAAGACCAAACGAAGGAAACGTAAGTAACTAAAATCTTCGCCTAGGATTATCTGTAGCCTCGTTAATCCATTTAAAAACCTTGAATGTAAACGAATAATTTCGTTACGGTCAAGAGCTGACAAACTTATCTTTGGCTTTTAATTACCAAGCCATAAGTAACATGGTCTGATCCATACGCCACTCCAGACCAGACCCACTCCAACATGCCTACGGGTCTATTCCCATTTTGTAGAGGATACCAATAAAGTAAAAATAATAAAGTAAAAAAAAATCACAACAGCTATAATTATCTCTATCTTCCCATTAATTGAAAGCAATTAGAAAATTTAACTAACCCAAGTTTTCCAAACTGCTTCTGGCACGTAGGTACGTATTTGTATGTAGCAGTAATAAATGGATAGCGACTTAATTTTCTAGTAATTACTAGATTAAGTAGGAACTTGTATTTACTTAAACTTCCTTCTCCTTCGATCCTTTGCATATACGCTAAACTGACTGTTGTGTCTATAACGTACCACGTATGTAAGTATACGTAGGTAGGTAGGTATATAAAAACTCAGGCTGAATGCCAAGCTATCCCAGGTGGCCAATAAGCATTGCATTGTACTTGTACGCACACGTAAAGTTTCACTTGTAAAAAGTTGCAGTACCAAAAGGAATTCATGAGTTAAATGTCCAACACCCTGGCTATCATCATTGAGAAAATAAGATAACAGTGCATAGGGAGCGAGTGATTGAATCTCCAGCTGTAAATTTATAAAGGTTTAGGCATGTACTACTAAGTTGAAAAACAAGTCGGTATCTTTTAGCTTTGGGGATAAAATTGTACTTCGAGATGAGACACACTACTGCGCCATCGTCATCACCAGCCCTAATGTATGAAGGAACGCACACACACACACAAGGCAAATGTCACCGAATGTCAAGAGTGCTTGGAAATATCTTAACGCATACATACGTCGACGTTTTATGCTCAGTTAAAGATACTACACAAAAAATGCCTACTCAGAGATATAACAAGCTTTAAGAGAGAGAGCGAGCTCAAACTATCATAGGTACGACCTATCTAGTTACTTTTGTACCTTATCCCATTTAAAAGCTCATGAGAGCCAATACCTACCTAGGTGTACAAGAATCATACAAACCAACGTAGAATTGTCACAGAATAGCAAACCCGTGAGTAACAATCCAAATCAAACGAGATCTGCATATCACTGGACGTACTACTAACAATAAGCGATTTTTAAGTACTAGCCAAGAATGGTGGAAAATCCGGACATACCTTTGTTTACTTTAACCACTACTCCTTGAAAAACTAAATGGCTGACACCGCCAAAACAAAGCAAATATAGAAACAAATAAAACGTATGCATACATTATTAATAGACATGACTAAGCAGCTGATTTGAGCATTCGCGACAGTTTAACACCAATCTACGAAAAACTAATTTATTAATGCCACAACTTTCTTGTACAAAGAAATTCTACCCACGAATAGAACAAACCGAATGGGAACAGGTACCTTCAAATGTATGACTGTATACATCTAGGCACCTACACTGTATGTGCTAGCAAGTGCATAAATATTGACGCCCCATTAAAGAGGAGAAGTTTGTCTTATCTTAAAGGTTCGTTCGCTCGCTTCGGTACACTTTAATGTAATAAAATAAATATAAAATAATAGCCGTCTCTCCAGCTCTACTTAAACACCAGGTATAGGTACCTAGGTATGTAGGTTCGGAGGTAGGAATGTAAGGTAAGGTAGGTAGGTACCTAAGAACCTAGTGTGAATAATATGAATTCGTCAGAAAACAATAAAACACACACTCTTAACCTGTCCAAAGTGTGTCTACAAAGTATAAGGAGCATGGGCACCAAGCGAAGGAGCCACTGTGCGTGTGATACTGATTTGAATAATCTAAAGCGTTTTTCAATCTATCGATTTACACCGTGAATCCTTTTAGAATATAATTTATTCCTTTACACGTGAAAATGGGTAGTAAAATCTTGACACCCAGCGTATGTCTATAAGGGTTTATTTATGGCTCTAAGACTGTCTGAGAAACAATAAGAAAACAAGAGAGAGAGAGAGAGAGAGAGAGAGACAGAGAGAATGAGAATACAAATACAGGTAGTATACAAAACCGGCGGATTCCATCTGAAGGCCACCTACAGACGGCCTTCTACATTTTGGCCTATCCCAAAATTTTATATTCGTAGATCATAAATTCATTTCCCTTTTAAAATGCAGGGACACAGCACAACACACATAATATGTACCAACATGAATTTATCTTTCTTATTTAGTCCTAAATTATGCGATTACTATCAAACTACTGTTGTAGCTGTTGACACTAGCTGATCTACCGATTACAGATATGAAGAATTCAAGAATACCAAATATACCCAACTACAGTAGGTAGGTAGGTAATCTTTCTCATTCCAGTTCCAAGCAATAAGAGATAAGAAACATTGTGACCAGTAATCACTACAGGATAGCTTGGCCCGCTGGTAGAACAAAGTAAGCTTGCAATGCCAAAATCTTCACCGAAAGATCAAAGTTCAGTTACCTACCGTCAAGCCTCACGTAGTATCTAGGAGTACTATTGAAACTTGAAGCCTCTATACTCGGGTATGATTAGAAGCTTGCGGTACTTTGAAACGCTCCTAAAACTGTCTTATATAGCTAAAACATTTGTTACGTTAGCTCTAAACCATGAACCGTCAACAGAAACATTTGGAGTCCGGGACGTACAAACCTAGGTATCACGTCCCGGTCAGCACATCCCTGAGAGACTGGGACATGTGGCAACCCTGAATTCTTCCAAAAGGCGATAGAAACTAACTCCCATGCAGGATCATCCCGGCCGCCGGCCACAAAGCAGAGGAAAAGTTATGTGCTCATGATCTTGACAAAAAATGGCCTTCGTGAAAACTCAGGCTTCGGATGATGACTAAACCATCCTTCCGTCAACCGTTCGGATGCTATTACAATTACATAATTACAACAACCAGGCCAAATGCCTCTGAAAATGCAGTGGAATGACGTCCGTACGCATAGGTAGGTAGTTGAAACGTATGTACATTTTATCACGGCCATCATCTACATAAATATTTAACAGGACATGTAAATAGCCGGTAGAATAGGCAATTATTTCGTACTAT
>JAQFZC010005700.1:0-13698 GCA_034695205.1 Dicyrtoma fusca
TGTCGTACTGCTGATCTTCTGTAAAAGAAAGAACAATAATTACAGAGACAGGTGCATTACGCTAATTTTTTGACTGTACAAAATGCGCTGTAACCGTTGTGTTAAGAATGTGAGCAGTACTGTCGACATGCAATCATTATATTATTTATAACTTTAACAAGCATTTAGAAAGAGCAAAAATTCTGACGAGTTTGTGTGAGACAAGATGCAAAACTGCAAGGCTTTTAGTTTTTGTGTGTAGAGGATCGCCTTATGTATTTTTATTTAAATTTCTAAACTTGTGTAGGTATTTGTGTGCACTTTAAAAAAATGTACACGTATAACTTTGTACCCTTCTGGAACTTAATCACTGAACCCCATAAATTGTCCAGCTTTTTAAAACGTGTACCTATACACCTGTATAAAAAGACTTTAAAACTGTGTTGCACTTTTTGCATATGTTCCTGGCTAAAAGTGCATAAAGCACACTTGGCACTCGCTCCACTCGAAAATGTACTGTGTAATGGAGCCCCGTTAAAATTTCATATTTCGGAAAAAATGCAATTCAACCTTTCCGTGTCTACGTATATAATATCTGTGTATGTACAGATGTAGCATATTTTGCTCCAAAGATGATTTGCTATTTGTATACAATAAAAAAGTGTTTTATTGGTACGTTGAGCGTGTTAGTGTTAATGGTAATATTATAGTTTACACCTAAGAAAGTGCGATAACCCATATACTCCAGGCTATTAGTAGTGCATTTAATAAAAGACATAGGGTCAGGCTGCAGACATATAAGTCCATCCTCCATTATTTTTGATAATAATAATAATTATTATTAGAACATAAACGACTGCAAATGCGTAAGCAAGATTTTATAGCTGTGTCACTCAATGCGGCTGAACTTCAATAAGTATGTACCGTAATGGAAAAAAGATTTACTATGAGATATTTTATATGAGGTGCACTGGGCTGGGTTATTTTGTTTGTGTCGTAAAAACTGAAGTTCGCTGTAGAATTAAAATGTGAAAGGGTACAACTATAAGTTGTGCTAGCAATGTCAATGAGCTGCTCTCTAGGAAGATTAGATATTACATACCTACCTATATGTATTTCCTTTTGTCACTTGCGTGTACCTACTTGCAAATGATCTCATTTGCTCAGTGATGTTGCATTTGTCTACTATGTACCAGCGTTAAGTGCCACTGTCAACGTTGAACGTCAGGAAAATACTGAAAATTGTAAATTCATAAGTCATACTAGTAGCACATTTTTATGATTTTGTATTTTGTATGTTTACCACAGCCCAACGAAACGGACTCAAGACGTAAGGCGTTTAAATTCAATCTTCTAAAAGCCCAGAGCGGATGATGTAAAAGCTTTCAACCCGAGACAAGGACAGGAGAGCGTCAATACGTGGTAAAGGAAGCAGAATCACCAGCCGCAGATATAGCATTACGACAACGCCTGAATTACAATTCAACGAAAACATACACATGAAACAAACGGAAGTTAAATGGTGTTGGACTGAACTACACTGCACCATAAAATAATACTCGTATTAAGAAATAAATGAGTGTAAATTTAATGCTAATGACACAACCTCGAAGTCGGAGCAAGGAAGTAGGAAAGTGCAGAGAGCGTTAACTCGTGAACATGAAAGCTACTGAAAATACTAGGATTTCAAATAATACGGAGAATGAAGCCAGTAGAGCACACAGGGAGTTTTCTGGACCAGATTATGTTAACTTTGAGGAACCTTCGCCACCAGCATTACCGCAGAAGCAACGACTGCCTTCACCAACATTCCCGTCCCCGTCGCTGCCTCCAAAACTTTGGCTTGGACAAACAAGTAAGCAATTCTTAATTATACTTTATACATTTGTATTTCAACATATTTAGCTAGTTTTTTAAGATTCTTAGCAGTTAATAATGTAAGATATTCATAATTAATAATTCAAATAAGCTTTCCAAATCATAATGATCCTGTTAGCAACTATTAAGACGAACTAATGATGTAACATTTTGTGATGGTCAGATCTCTTTGATGTCTCTACGCAGGGGAAAGTAATATTGAGCTAATTTGAAATTAAATGTATTATACAGTAGGAGACGATTTTCTGTTTATTACACATAATATTTATCATTCTAATTATATGTTACAACATTACACTCAAGTTTGCAGCAAGCGTAACAAACGGATGCATACTAATTTGTAAATTTTAAAAGCGTTGCTTTTTGGAACGTACCAGTTTGTTTTTGTAAAACAAAAATACGGCCAATTAACTCTAACGAGACATTTTTATTGTTTCGGAGTATTTATTTTACTTGTAAGTACGTGTAACTCATGCGTATTGTATACATACGCAAGTACATATGGCGGTACAAAAAATTGTAAGTTTGCTAAATTTCCACAGTGCATACGTATATACGTATGTATGCTCCATGTAAGTAGTTTTGTTAGCTCATATCTTGTTAACTTGATTCTGATTTCAGTTGCTTGTAATAAAGCTACTAATATTAATGTATAGTGTTTTCCTTTTCACCCGATAATATTTTTGCCGACCCAGAAATGCTGGTCTAAAGAACCATGGAAATTAAAGATAAGACACACAAGGGAATACAGATATGTATTAGCATAACATAGGATTTTTGTAAATTGTAAGGCTTCAAGGCTGCAACCTGAATTTCCAGTTGGAACCATGCTCGTGGTGGTGCCATTGCATTGTTCATTAGGCTCGTGATTATTATGATTACGTATGCTCAAGTAAACTATGTGAGTAGCTTGCTGGTAGCTTGAAAGAGCAGTGTAAACTACGATCATTTTTATAAGACTTTTACCGTCGTAGAATATAATTTTGTGTATAAGAGTATGCCTGTGCAACGTACAGGCGTAATAGCAGAATTTGTGTCTACTTAGTTATTTAGGGAGATTAAAAAAAATAAACACGGATAATTTAAAGTCTACTGGTCTCAGCGTAAGCTCCCGTGTTATTGTTATTTTAAAGTCGAAATGACGAATTAAAATTGTGTATATAAATGAAACGTGTACTGCGCTCTTTTTCGCACAGATGATGAGAAGCAGCAGGTTGACATTGTCTTCTTTGCAAATATTCATAAAATATTCTATAAAGAGCCTACCTTATTGCATTAGGATGGGCTTAGTGTATACATAGTAGTTGCTGTAGCAATTGTATTTACACTCTCAGTTTTTAAGCAATGAAAACCAGTGCGCAGTTCAGTGGGTAACAAATATAACCTTATAGTAGGCACATATACGTAGTTTAGTAGTTAAGTACCGTACTTATTTGAACAATTAACATGAGAACCAAACATATTTTATTAAAATTGAATTAAGTAATAGGAATGTTTTCAGCCATTATAACTAATCGAACACTCACGGTGGCTATAATAATTATGCAAAGAACTAACGAATGCAGATAAAAAAGAAGTAAGCATACCATAATATTCTTATTGTTAGTGTGGAGTTGCTTATGGAGTCTCCACAACTATCAGCCGTCAGCCGAAGCCATTACTTTATTTCAGTATGGAACGTCTAATGTATATATTATGGCAGGTTTTTCCTCATTTTTCTTTGTAATAACAAACATTGTGTTTTGGTTTTTGTATGTTGTCATGTGTCTGTGTGTACACTGTCATATGTCATAGCTAATTATAGTTCCTTGTTCTTTTCTTTATGTGTGTAGACTTTTAATATAATAAAATATAGGTACTTACTTAAGTAGGTATTTATCCATGAGTACATAGGCAAATGTAGGTAAAAAATATGTTGGTACTTGACTTGAGACTGGGCGAAATGTTTTCTATTGGTAGTGACAGAGGATGAGGTTTGGATATCTATATCTACCAATTCCCATTAATTATTCCGTATTTCTCATTGCACGTCAGCACTGCCCCGATTTCCGATACGACCCTTTTTTGCATTGTGTATACAGATAGTTTTCAAGCTGCTAATCGCTACCTTGGTTAAGCAGAGTTGAGCTGTTCGTGTAACAAAAAATTACAAGGTGTAGGTATATATACATATTAGTTAAACAAAACAGTTTTTGTAACGGTTGTAAACCTTTTTTTCTTTTTTTTGGCAGATGGTCTGAAACCATTGATCCCTCCTAAGCCAAAAAATGTGAGCCCACCAACGAGAAAAGTTTCAACGGGGACTCAAGTTACTCTGGTCAAGAAATCGAGCTTTAAGTAAGAATTCTTTTTTTCTTTTTGTGTTCTATTTTGGTGTCCTTTCATTTATTTTATTATTAGACTATTTAGTAGAGATTTGATACGATTATTACAAACGGTTTGAAAATAGGTCTCAAAAACCCAATAGAAATTCTGACGCAAAAACAATAAGGGAAGAACCTGTTAACGAAATATTTCAATCCAAGACATCAGCAGCTTCTCCCTCCTTATCTCGAGCCCATAAACCTGAAGATGATATTCTCGCCTGTATCCCAAAGGAGTCGGTTGTATCCCTGAGAGAAAAGTTTGAATCCCAGAATTGCACACAGAAGCAGACTATAATTAAAGAAGAGGAAAAAATCTACATCAAGAAGATAAAAGTACGAAAATCCATACACACTATAATCAAACCCTTTGTTTGTCCTAAACCCAGTCCCAATCCCAAGCCGATTCTCAAGAATACAAATAATGCTAATGGAACTAATAGCGTAAGCTTTGCCTCAGACTGTGAATTCAATAATTTAAGTCCCAAAAGAATTGTGGTTACAAAAAACGGTATTGTTCGCTCAAATTCGTTGCCTTCGAGTAGAAACGAGTCAAAATATGGAAGTAAATTAACCAGAAAACCATCGACCAATAGAGACAGTAGAAATAATCGTAGGAATGCCTACGTTTACAATACTGTAGAACTAGCTGGTGCAGAGACGATCAAAAACAATAATAAAAATACAATTCTTAATAATGGATCTCCTTCTCTATGGAATTGGGATGCTGGAAACGACATTGACATTGAAGATCATAGCAGCAAACCTCTTGGTGCAATCGTATTTAGTGGATGGAAAAAGTCAAAAACCTTCCCTGTCATTCTAAATCGTCGACCGCCAACAATCGTTTCACTCCCATCTCCAACTCAAACCAAAAACGGGCCGTTTTCATATTTAAAACCAAATCCTGATTTCATTTCAATCAAAACACTGAAAACCCAGCAACTCAACTCACAACATCCTAGTACAGCTATTCCAGCAAAAGCAAAAGTCGCAGAAGCAACTGTCGAAAATAATAAAAGCACAACAAATAAAGTGCCCGTACCTCCACCCAGACTACGAAGAAAGTCTTTAATCCTATTCCCACCCGACTTTAATCTTTTCAGTCTTGTCAATGATACAAACGAAGTCGAAAACGAAAATCCAGACGCTGTACATGTTAAAGACTGTGTAAAACTAATAGATAGTCAAGATAAACTAATAGAGTCCAAGAAGCCCAAACCAAAGGCACCAGACCCACCTTTAGAAATATTGCTAACACCCACGCTGTCGTCTGTCCCAACCGAAACAGAGACCGAAACGAAATCAGCAGAACCGGAACGGGTACCAGAAAACGATGAAAGGAAGCCCAGTCAGAGCCTAATCCCACCCAAAAGTCCACATATCTACGCCAAAGTTAATCATAACCGAAAAACGGGTGGTTCTTGTAACAAAAGCATACGAAATAAATTCATTAAAAATAATAGTCGCTACAATAAGAATGACAACATTGAAAAAACTAGCTTACTAGCTGATACTTTGGTTCCCATTTGTTTCGAAACCGACGATCTTATTGATTTCAAACCAGTGCCACTGCCACCATCACCCCCACCAAATAACCAACTAACATCTGAACATGATCGTGAAAATGAATACGAAAACAAGGATTTAGCTAAAAACGCCAGAAACAATAAAATTAAATTAAATCCAATTTGCGAACATGAATATGAAATCATCGAAGATCTCAAACCAGTACCACTGACTGACCTTTCAGCAGCAATAGATTTGCCAGTCATGGCTGGACTCAAAAAACCTGGGTGCTTTGAGTCTACTTTCAAAGCTCAATATCTCAATACAATTAATAAAAATAAGGATAGTAATTGCAATTTAAAGCCAAGTCAAATTGTAGCTCTGGAACGGCTTGAAAAAAGTAAAGAAAAACATTGTCCTAATGAAATTGATAATGAATTCAAGCCAGCTCCGGTGCCAGCGCCAGTATTGCCATTGTCAGAGCCAGAGCCAGTAGTGGCGGTGCCTACACAGACGCTAGTGGTGGTTATCCCGGACATTAAAAATGAAGAAAAGGAGATCGACATGGGCAACAAAGCCATTGGCGATGCCAAGGAAATTAGTGAATCGATGACGGTGTCTCCAATTCAAGAACTAGAACTACCAAGCAACACGTCGTTCTTATTCACTTGTATGCACACGCCCATTGTTGCGACCAATGAAAATCCTTTCTTGTTTTCCCATGAAAGTGCATCTGCACCAACTTTGGAGGATTTGTGTGAAGCTAATAATGAAGATATTATCGATGCCAACAAAGATGATAAAAATGAAGGAGTAGCAACAGTCCTAGAAGTTGGAGAAACAGTAACTGACGGCGCTGATTCAAGACTGACGCATGAAATGGATACAAAAACCGTTACCGAATCAGAATCGGGGACGCCATCAATAATTGCTATTAATCCTACTGCCGTCAAAGAAAATGACAGGGAAATTACGGAGGTCCCAGAAATAGCTGAAATCCCTCAAGTTTTGGTCAGTGACTGTGACATGGAAACCCCAGATGATTTAACGCCACATTCTGACTTGGAAAAGTTCCAAGAAATAAGCTTAGTCTGTGAGATGACTCACTTTATGGACAAACTAAATCTTGAAAATAAAAATCAGTCAAATGATGACTCAAATGATGAGACAATAATTGAGTCAGACCATGAAAACGAAAAAACACTGTTACTTGAAAACACACGCAGAACTGAAAATGGCACGGTGGCAGAGCTTCAATTTAAAGACGAAGTGTCGAGTAATGGAAATGAATGTGGATCAGGTTCTGGATCTGAAGAAGGCAAAGAAATCAAAGTTCTACCAATGACACCAAAGTCAAAACACAATTCAGGTATTTTGGAATTTGTTGATAAAGAAATTCAAAAAGTCCAGTCACTACTCGCTGAATTCTGTCCAAATTCAAACTCAAATCCAGCTGCAACATCAGCATCTTCAACGTCCCTTCCAACTTCGATTTCAAATTCAAAGCCACCAGAAACACCCAAACACGCCAAGAGACCCAAAGCAACTAAAACTAAATCCCTTGCACTGGACATCCCCAAGTCTGTTTTACTCCGAAAATCCTCCGTACCTGAATTATTTGTAAATGCGACCACTATTGCCTTATCCAGTGCTGTGAGTACCGGCGATAATAGAAGTGACGTTGATGATCAAAATAAACTATTTAGAAGGTCCTGGGCTACTAAGTCAAACTCATCAGTGGGCTCTACAACCTCTTCATCTTCAACTGGAAGTAAAAATACGACAAATAGTAGCAATAAAAGTACTGTGGACCCGACAGCTGGTACGGGAAGTGGTACCGGTTCCTCAAAGTCCCTTTCACTGCTGGGTGGATCCACTCAGAATATTAGCCGTCATTTCAAAGGTCGAAGGCTCTCTGACGTGTCTCAAATTTCCCAGATTTGGGACGACGAAGGAGAAACTTCTACTGGCGCAATAGGAGACAACGAGCACTCTCCCCTTCATAGTTCAAACGAGGAAATGGGTTCAATGGAGAGTGGGTCAACCGGTCACGGTCACAATCACAGTCGGTCTGTTTTTCGACGTCGTAAGACAGTAGCTCATTTCTTTGACAAGGCCAGAAAGCCCAGTCTTGCTTCTTGGTGGCGTCCGAGTCATAATAGCAATAGTCATACTAGCCAAATTGAGAATAGTTGCAATACTAATAAACATATTAACCCTAAAATGGGCCGAAAAAATTCCGTATTCCACGTTCACGAGGGAGACAATAGTTCTATCGGCTCTGGGTCAACTGATGGGGGAACCCGTCGTCTATCCTCGGACGAAGATAGCCGGGCAGTTGAAAACGAACAATTTGAAGAAAAAGAAAGCAAAAAACGACAAGAGGCTGAAGTTTTAAATGAAATAATGTCACATTTATCACCCAAAGCCAAAAAAGCTTTCTACGTTGTTCGGGAGATTCTCACGTCAGAAAAAACATTTGTGGACGTCCTTCGCTTACTAACAATAGATTTTCCAAAATCCCTCAAGAAATCTGGGAAGAAAGCCAAAGGCGGTGAGGTTATCTCCCAGCAAGACCTGGATTACATACTGGGTGGTCTACCAATTTTGAAGGGAGTCAACGAGGACCTTTTACATGATCTGGAGGAGAGAATTTCACATTGGGAGGAGCATTCAAAAATTTCGGATATTTTTGTGAAGAAGGGTGCCTTTTTAAAGCACTATACGTACTACATCAAGGATTTTGAGAAGCTGAGTCGGTTCTTTGATAGTCAGTGTGCGACTAATGGTCCGTTTGCCTCTGCGGTAAAGGATTTTGAATTAAAGAGAAATTGCCATAATTTGGGGCTGAAACCTTTTATGCTGAAACCTGTTCAGAGAATGCCTCAGTACAGTTTATTATTGGAAGATTATTTAAAGAATTTGGACGATGATCATGTAGACTACGAAGATACCGTGAAGGCCATTGGAATAGGTTAAACATCTATTTATCTCTTTCAGTATAGTTTATCTAAAACATATTTTCGGCGTATTTCCCTATAATTTTAAAAAAAGTTTAAACCTGTCCTGTAACTTAAATACTATGTTTATAATTAAAGTGCGGTCCGTGGCTGAACATGCGAACGAAGCAATACGAATTCAAATGACTTGGGAAAGATTATTAAAGCTCCAGGCAAGATTGCCTGGAGTGGATATTTTGGGAGAGGACAAACAGTTGATAAAGGATGGAGAGCTCCTGAAAGTTTGTCGGAAGGAATTGCAACCGAGATATTTTGCACTGGTGAAATATTTTTAAAATTATAAAATCCATTTTAGTTTATGCTGCATCTTAGCTAGGAGGTCGTAATTTGTTTTTAATTTTGTCTTTGTTTTAGATGAACGACGCCTTACTGTGCATGGCTTACCATAACTCTTCTTCCAAAGAGCTTAAAGTAAAGTACAAGCTGCCGTTGACACGAATGAAGATCATGCTGAACTCAAATGGGGAACATCAGTTTGAATTTAGCATCATTGGTGTTGCACGAAGCTTTATTGTCGTCGCCAAGTAAGTTCAAATCAGACACGAGTTAAACATGGCGTCTTATAATTAAGTGTTACTTTTCTATAATGAGAAGATTTGTAAAAAAATTAACATGCTGAAGGATTATATTGAATTGTAATTTCGAAACCCTCAGATCAGCAAAAGAAAGAGATGAATGGATAGATGCTCTCAAGGCCACCGTTAACGAACACATGAAACGCCGACCTTCATTTATACCATCAATTGACACTGCAGAAAAGACTTATATGCTGGGCAAACAGGTAGGTGGTATTTTGATTTTGATTGAAAAATATGATTATGATTTAATTTTTTGCCCACCGTTCACTTGGCAAAAATCAGTTCATTTTTCTAAATTCCTTTGTTTACATTGCAGGCTCCTGTTTGGGTTCAAGACTCTAGGACTTCCATGTGTCAAATTTGTACTTTTGAATTTAGTATTGTGTTTAGACGGCATCACTGCCGCGCCTGCGGGAAGGTAGGAAATTGATTACAGACCTTTCAAATACTTCAACTAAGATATTTAAATATTTTGAAATATTGTATAAAACCTACTTTATTGATTTATAGTATTATGTAAGTTTTAAATAATTTCCAATACTGGTAATATAATTTTTTATAGGTGGTATGCAGGCACTGCTCTGCAAATGAAGCCCCCCTCAAATATTTGGACTACGATGCATGCCGTGTGTGTGATTCATGTTATGACGTACTGCTAAATGGTACGTTCTTTCAGTTCTTCCTTCACATTTTATGCACTCGTGCACAAATACTGCGAATTTGTTCTTATTTCTTATAGTTTTGATACTAGTTTTGAAAATAACATTAAAATCTGAAAAATAAGTTAGTGTTGGTTGTAATAATGTCAATTAAATACTTTCATTACAGAGTATGAAGAAGAGCACGTGGATAAAGATTCTGCCGAATTTCGACAAAACAGGCTAAAATTTAAAAAGTTTAATATGAATGCTATAGCCACGACAAAAAAGGTGACGAGTGAGAAAAAGCCTTTGACTAAAAAAACTATCAAGCTACCTTTAAAATCTCAGGTAAGCCTTACGGAATATGCACCTGCTATAAAATTGTAGTAGTTTTTTTCAGTTTTACATTTTTTACTGAATATTGATATTGCTGCTGCTTTTAAGGAATGCATATTGTACATAGAATGTTGCAAGCAATGTACATACAGAATGAATGATTGAATTAATGTTGTGTAAATGCTATGGGGTAGATAAATAAGGGTAGTGACGCAGTTACAAAGTTAAAAGGCTATTTGCAATGGAAGGAGAAGAGGGTTTGGAAACGAAACTGGTTTGTTCTAATCGATTGCATTTTATATGTATTTGCTGCGTCTGAAGATGTAGCAGCCATACAGACTATACCTGTACTCGGGTATACTGTCGACAAAGGGGGAGAGGAAGTGAGCTACTTTTTCTACAAATTATCACTTTTACACTTATTCTCACTATTTAACTGCCATCAACTTGACTTTGTATCAATTATTTGCCTGTCATTGCATTTTGTATATGTTTTGTTTCCCGGTTTTCCCTTTCAGGACGGTGCAGACGAAGACTTGAGCTTTAAATTAATACATAAGGGACGAGGTGCAATTCTATTTCAAGCTGAGAGCTGCCAGTTGGCTAGAAAGTAATTATTATCTTTAATTATTACTTACTTTAAAAAAAATTGAAATTCTCGATATTTATTGACTTAATTTAATTTTGATCTTCCCCTTGCGTTTAACTTTAAACAGATGGATGGAGGCTTTAAATGGAGTAACGACTCTACAGGATTTATAATTTTGAGCTTACGATTTTCTTGTGTTGGAATCTGGTTTTTTGTTTAATATAAATACTCTGACAACATTACTTGTGTTCGTGAACAGTCACTGTAAACACAGCAAGAATGCACGTTATGTTATATAAATAATAATTAGTACATTGTGCCATCTATTTTATAAGTAGTAATAAAATTATTAATTATCTCCTTCTTTCGTTGCATGGTGTCCATGCTGAAGTGATCCGTAAAAACCATGAACACAATTTTGGAAGTTAATCGCTTTTTACATGGTATTTCAAACGCATTTCTCTCTGTTTTTGAATTTTTTGTTTTTGCGTTTTTTTTACAGACTTTCGTTTTACTACATTGACAAAATGTGTATATAGTTGCAAAAACAAAAAATAGTGTTGTTGAACTGTTATTCTATGTCTAAAATTGTTGTTAAATTATTATTATTGATATTCGTTACTGAAAGTTGTGTACATAAAAATGTCTATACCTGTTAAATAAAAGTCGCAGAACTATATTACTTATGGTGATTTTTGTAAAAAGTCATTACTGATTTATACCATGTGTTCACTTACATATATCTTCATGGTTATCATGGTAGGCAAGCGTCTAGAATAGACTAACTACAATAGAACATAACTCTTTATCAAACATCGCAGAAGCAGTCATTCAATCCGATGAAGCATGAATGCTGAAGGGCCTTGCAAGTACATAGTAGAGCGTACTAGCAAAACGTGGCTGGTGAATTATTTTTGTAACAAGTAGAAACTGAAAGAAATGGACGTCAAAGAGGTTTTTCTCGCGTGCTGAAACAAAAGAAACCTTGAATGATCTGTTAATAATGTCATGAAATCACCTGGAATGCAATCGAATTTGTGTTAATTAATAATTTGTCTGTAAAAGTTTAAATTTCATGTAGAGAATTGCTGGAAGTCAGCATTTTATTTTGGTTGACTTTATCATATCACGATAATTGATTTCTTTTAGTAAGCATTATTTACTAATTAATAAATTAATAAATGTTTGACTACTCATACTGGTGGCCCTTATACGGCTTTTAGATGCTGAGAATATTCTGCAGTCTTGTTTTAATACTTCAATTTACTAGATTAAAGTACCTACAATATATCTAATGTGCAATGCGATGTTAAACGTACGTTGAGTAAGTACAGGGTGGCACATAACCTTTGCCCCCCCACCTACAGCCCAAACCAAAAACGTCGCGCAATCATGTTTTAGCACATGTTGTAGAGAATTTCATTTCTGATCTCTTATAGTAATCAGTTTTAAAATCGAGTTTAAAATAAAAAAGTTATGAATAAAAATCTGAGACAAGGTCGATTTTTAGAAATTCATAACATTTGTGACTTCAATTGCAAGTTAAACTTCACGCAATCATTACGGAAATGGCTTTAAAAGGAAGCTTAAGACTTTGACTTCATTTTTCAACCCATTCAGCACATTTTTTATGGAAGCTGAGTAGCGGAAAAACTGAAGCGGAGTGAAACAAAGGTTAAAAGGAATTGGAGAAAAAGGTAATCGTTTTCTTCACATTTGCTTGGTTTTCGTCCAATTTCCTTTGTTCGAACTTGTTTACCTGGGTTTTTAAATGTTCGGTTTAATTACCGTTTTTTAAAATTTGGATTGGTTTTCTAACAGGCGCTAAATTTTTTAAATTTATTGAAATGAAAATTAACTGGTAACTAAGAAAATGGGACGAAAACCAAGCAAATGTGAAGAAAATGACTAACTTTTTCTCCAATTCGTTTTAATCTTTGCTTTACTTGCAGTTTTTCAGCTACCCAGCTTCCATGAAAAATGTGCTGAATGGGTTGCAAAATGAAGTCAAAATCTTAAGCTTCCTTTTAAAGCCATTTCCGTAATGATTGCGTGAAGTTTAACTTGCAATTGAAGTCACAAATGTTATGAATTTCTAAAAATCGACCTTGTCTCAGATTTTTATTCATAACTTTTTTATTTTAAACTCGATTTTAAAACTGATTACTATAAGAGATCAGAAATGAAATTCTCTACAACATGTGCTAAAACATGGTTGCGCGACGTTTTTGGTTTGGGCTGTAGGTGGGGGGGCAAAGGTTATGTGCCACCCTGTATGTAATTTGGCGCGTTGTTGGTGCCCATAGTCAGTATAAAGTATTGTAATTTTAAATGAATTACAAATGAAAACTAATAATTTGTTATTGGTATTCGTGCACTTATGTACATGCAGGTTGTGGTCATTCTTGCCGTGAAGCGTATCTCACGGTTGTTTACCTTAAGCTTGCGTACAAAAGAAGGGAAAAAAGCCCAAAAATTGATAGCAATTTTTACCTTAGCACAAAATGGGTTTAGGAACCGAGAATAATAGGAAAGTGACTTGCAATCTTGTAAATGCGTGTAATTTCTATTCCCTTTCTGAATTAGTATGACAATTTGTCACATAGTCAGTAATAATGATATGTTTGAGTGCTTGTTTATCCTCTAGAGACACTCTTCGAAATTCAAACAGGCCATCGCATCGTCGGACGTCCAGTGCAGTGTGGTCTGCTATCTTATCAAAAAATAACACGTACACGGAAAACATTCGCATCATTGCCAACAAAATTATATTATCTGACTTTCATCAGCACTGCGTCTTTGAGA
>JAQFZC010005701.1:0-13697 GCA_034695205.1 Dicyrtoma fusca
CAACTTGAACGCCCCGGAACTGACAAAGAGGTCCATCTACGACATCCGAAAGACCCTTGCCAGAGGGGCTCCAATCGAACCCGTCGAGCTCAGCTATGTTAGCGAAACACTTGAACCACGAAATCTCGACTATGACGGCATTGATCTGTACGATCAGGACGTCACTTTAGTTATTCGAGATGCAAAGTTTTGAACTAATTCCACATGCTATTCTTTTTATTCAGTAAATCTTCTACGACTCTGGTCCTATCAAATAAATTCAAATTATGTAATTATGGACAACCATCAAGTACATTCAAATAATAATATTGCTTAATTAAATCATAAAAACGCACTGCCGGCAAAACTAACGGAAGCTCGTCCATTCCTGAAAGCATCTTCGCCCAACGCATCAACGCATGCATAATTTTCCCAAATTTTGAGTTATTTTAAATCTAGTCGATACCCACATATCATATATTACATTCGGCACGGAAAAGCATGCACGCAGAAACAAAATAATTTATTATTACCTTAATGGTGTTACGTAAGTATGGACTTTAGTGTGCAACCGTTCATTAAATTTTATATTTTGAGCATGCTTTTTAATTTTACTTTTATTTAATTACCACTAAAAAAGTTACAAAATATTAGTTTTTAAGAAGTATTATACTATCTTTTATGTATGTATAATGTACCTATATAATTTATAAATAATAATTTAAAAAATATTTTTTTTTGCTTATTGATTGTAACCCGAACTATGCTAGAGCTCCTTTAGGAGTACTTTTAGGAGCGCCAATTCAAACTTTCAAAAGTTTGACAATTGCAAAATTTTTATCGAGTTGCAAATTGCGATCTTTTTATTTTCATTTCTTTGCTTTTTAAAATAAACTATCATTAAAATAAAAATATTAGACAAGAGAAAGTCGGTACGTGTGTAGCTGTAAAATTCAAGGTTGAATCAAATTACGTTGATTTTATAATCGTATGTAGTTACTATTAGTTGCATACGTATTACTACCTATCACCTATTAGCATCAATTTATAGCTTTTGTAATTATTACTCTTCGATTTATTTTAGTTAGGTACATTTCAAAGTTAAAATTAATGAAGTACTGTTGTCAGTAGTAAAATAGCTGATTCGGCAGGAGTATTTAAAATCCTGCATTCGTGCTAACTTTGTATACTTTTCATAATAACAAATATACTAAGCTGTTACAACGTTGAACGTTGAACTCATTTACAAAGTTTATTGTTTAGTTTATTTGTGACTTTTAATAATCATAAAATAGACGATGCCGTTCTACCGACAATCGCCTAGAAAAATAGAAAATGAAATGAAAAGAATTTTAGTGAGTTCTGAATCTGAATCTGAGTCATCCGCATCGGATTCCCATTATGAAGCTACATCCGCTAAAGGTTTGTTGTTTTTCAATTTTAAAAAGCTTCAATAAAACATAAAAGCATTATTATTTGCTTTATTTTTCGAACCATTTAAATGATGTTTCTTAATAAAGTGTTTTACGTATGTTATTTTAAATCTTCTACTGTAGCAACCAATCCAAAGCATCGTACCGGCGCAACAGTTAACGATCAAAACAAAAAGACTGAACCTTTACCAAAGCATAACAATCAACCGTGTTGTGGAAATGAACCACCGACAAAATTGTTAAAATGTGAAGAAGCCTGCCCATCCATGAATTTTCAAAATGAAGAAGAAAATGACATGATATTAAACATAAGTGAATACTTGAAGATCAAAATGGAAACTGGAACTGGAAGCATCATACAGAATCTGGATCAAAACAATCACATAATCAAGACAGAAAAAAAGACTCAAGACTTATTTCGATTTAAAATCGAGGATGTTGCCGACATTTTGAAGAAATTTGAGCCCGAAAGTTACAGTATTAAAGCAGAATGTCAAATTAAGAGTGAACTAGTAGTTAAAGAAGATCCCGCGGATCAAATCCCGTACCGTCGCACTTCAAATTTAATTTGTCCCATCTGTCTCGAGGAGTTCACCGCAAATCGATCAAAGAGGAAGCACATGCAAGACGTCCATTTAGTTGACATTCACTGTGCTGACTTAACTTCCAGTGGAAAGGTCGTTGTTGGGAATAATTGTGAGTTCTGCTGTCAGAAGTATGAAAGATCCGACACGAAGAAGAGGCATAAGCGAAGAGATCATTTCACATTGTGGGTTCGATGTAGATTCAATGAAGAGTGCAAGGCTCAGTGTTGGTTGGGTTCGGAATTGCTGGATCATTTATGGACATGTCACGATGCAAGGCTCTCGAAGGATAATTATTACTTCTGTGTTATTTGTCAACGGAATAATTTCTTCAATGCTGGACAGCTCGACCAGCACACCTTTCAAGCTCACAAAGATACGCCCAACTTTCACTATTCGCTTCCCAACGATATCCCCTTTTTGTAATTTTTAATTAATTCTGGTTTTATAACCTGGCGTTAAATTGTGATTTATGTATGTTCTTTTCATAGTATGTTAGACTTAGACCATTAGTTAATAACCTGGTTTTGTAAAAAACATTGCTTGTACTTACATATAAAATAATTTAACGTAAATGGTTAATTATTATTTTAATTACGTAGGTTTTCAATATAAATATAATATTACTTATTGTTAGTGTAACCCTACTATGATGTATTAATTATCAGTTCCTGTGTCCCTGGTTGGGTAATTTACTTGCTAGAAGCGTCCGCCTATCTGCAGTTTTGGGGTTTGTGGTCGATCGTGGACTCGGTATTTCAAATGACTGACCACAATTATTAGGCCGCCTAATTTCTGACGACAGCAACCATGGCGACGCACCTTGATGCTATTTCGTTTCTATTAGTATGCATTAGTTCAAAGTAGAACATTCCTAATTAACATGTTTGTCTGTTAATTATTATATACGAATAGCTTTAAAAAACATTTATGGGCATACACAATACATTTTCTGTGATGTAGTTTGTTTGAATGTTAGTTAATTATAGTTAATAACGTGAACCTGGAAGTCATTCGGATCATCATTTGAATTAGCTAGCATCTTTGTTTCTTGCTATTAATGAAATACGTAATAAAATTATAGACAATAATTAATTTGTCTTTTTAAATTGTAATATTCTTTTTGGGAAGAAACGTATGAAATAAGTAACTGTTTGGTGAGTTGGTTTATTTGTCTTTCTTCCACAGTTGGCATGCATATAATTACATCTACATGGTTGGTACTTAACTGCTTCATTCCGAAAAGATTATTTATTACTAAATTGAAACCAATAATTTGTGCTTTGTAGATGTAAGTTAGGGTTGTTGAAATTTTGAATGGTCCTTTACCATAGATTGTCTCAAGTCCGTGACCGGTGACTTGAGAGTATTTGAGACAATGACAAATAGGCGATAAATTAAAAGAAATGCATGAAACAATGAACGAGATTAAATTAGACAGGAAAACTCAGGGTAGACGGGTCGTTCACACATCAGTTCATAGACTTGTAAGTTAAGAGGTAGTTTTGATAATACGCAGGTGTCGATCAAATGCACGATAATATTATTATCATTGAGATACAAGACTAACACAAAATACGCTACAATTTACAAAAACAATTAAATTAAAAATACATTTCTTTTGGTTTTAATATTGCAATTTTAAGCGACTTCGCTTCGTTGGTATTGAGAGAGAGTGCCTGACCGGCTGATCATACACGCTTAGAAATTATTATTAAAGTGCTGGGTACAGGCTTGGCAGGCACTACTAGTGCTCGGCTACTACAGTAAATAATAATGAATACTGATTAATTATGTACTGCACGTGCGAACACTGCCTTTACCTAGGATCGGCAAAAAATAATTAACGGTCGACCTAAAATGTAAAACATTGTACCATAAAGCTGCGAAACGAGAACCGTTTATAGATATAATTCAATACAAACAATTATTGTAAAAAAAAAAGATTTAACTGCAGCCAATATGGTATCATTAAAATATTGTATGGAAGCTCATTGCACCCACCGTTAAGTGGTAGAAGGATTCGGTGCATTACTGATAACTGATTGTTGATTTCACGGTTAAAAAACAACTCTTTCAAGGATTCCACACGGTGTCATGTAATTTCGAATTTTAAAAGAATCATGTATATACAAAAATAATGTTTTGTGAAGTCCTTTTGATAGGGAAATCGTCTCGAATCATTCTATTAATTTAAGGGTATGGGGGGGTGGGGTACCATTAATACCTCTCATCGTATTGACTTATAAGATCGCAAGTCGCTGTTATATTCTAGGTTTTTACAAACGCACCTACCACCCTTTGAAACAGTCAAACGATTTTTGTGATTTTAAAAATTGGCAGAAATAGATAAAGTATAGAAAAATGTATTTGGGAGCAATTAGTAGGTTTATTGAGCGTCGAGCATTTACACCAAATATGGCGAATGTTGAAAAATGCAAGCTTGATTTTCTAATAAAGTATTACTTTTTTCGAAAAGGGGCTAAGTTGTGAAAATTCGAAGTCCTGAGGGTGATTGCGAACTGCTGTAGTTCAGTGGTTGAGGTTGAGGTCACAAATAGTCAAAATATTATTTTTTTTTCAATTATAGTTGTATAGACAGTTACCCTTTCGTACCCTACAACCCGATTTTTTGAAAGCAAGGTTTTCATAAAATAACTGTCGGGAAATATTTTGTTGTTGGTGAAATTTTGCGTGAAGTACTAAACATTCACTGGCTCCTTAATAAAAATGTTTTTACTGTTAGGCTAGTATGTAAATGAACATTGTTTAAATGAAGAGCGAAGGGACTATTAGTAAGCACTGTGGTGTAAGCACGTATTGTGTCAACCATCAATTTCATACTTCTAACGAATGGTTTCTAGGCGTGTAAGAAGGCATATGATCTGATAGTTGTGTCATGTGGTGTAAATCGCATGGAATTCAATTCGAGAAGAATTCCTGAACAACAAACGTCGAATTGTGGCCTGCCACTGGCAAGGTGTAGATGTAGAATAGAATTATTCTATTTGGTTGTGGTTTTGTGGTGGCATTTATTATTTTTGATTGTATAAATGAATACATTACATAATAAACTTTAAACCGGAAACTGTAGGCGTTGCTTAGCTGTAATTCATTACAAACACATGCAGAAAATTCCCATCAACGACGAATTAAAACCTGCCAAAGAGCCAAAGTCGGAACTGTCGGGACTTCGGAGTTAGTGTTGAGAAAAATTCCTTCAAAGTTTCCAAAGTAAGGCACTAACAGTTGACGTTGACAGCAACTTTAACTAACAACTAACCAGTAAGCGACAGTCGCCAAAAGTAAGCCGCTGCTACTTCTGCTTCTCTCATCCATCAACGTGGGATGTGGGAATGTGTTCATGATACTGTTAAAAATCATATTTATTTGACCGATCAACGACAGTTGATAGGGTAGGGGCACGTAAATGTGATATTAACGAAAGTACAAAAATAATAATCCCAAGGTGTTGCGTTATTTCTAACTGCAAACTAGCATGTTACGTCATACGTGGTACTTGCGTTAAATGTGAATACTAACAACTAAAGGTTTAAAACCTAAGGAAACCGCAAGGTTTTAAGCTCAGGTTGAAGGTTGTCAAAATATCTCGTCCTTCAAGTTTATTTTCAGAATTTGCAAGGTCTTTTTTCGATCTCTGGAGTTAGACACAGTTTTGGCAGTCATTTAAAACTTTACTTCAGTCAGGTGGCCCTTACTGTCCTACAGTATATAATTAGTAGTTTGGCTTTTATGTTTTAATATTGTTAATAAATTACAAGTTTTTATATCAGATCATCAATTGAGAGCAGGCTGTTTGGTAATTGAATGTAAACAGTATTGGTTTAAGTCATAAAAGTTACTTACCAAGAAGTAAAACGGACGTAGAGATAATATTTCCTGTATTTATTTGAACCTACTCCAGGTCTTAGGTACACACATGAAGAAAAAAACGAATTCGGATAGCCTAATAAGTTATAGGTATAAAAATAGGTATCTCATTTGTCAGTGCAGTTGGCGGTGGTATGTTTGTCAATCTGAGAGTTAATCTTCGTTAATGGTAGTTAGATAATAGTTTTTTTTGCATTACCTTATTTTATTATTGATTTTGAATAAGTAGTTTTAATTTTAATTTCTGTAATTTTTGTTTTTTAGAAGGCAGGTGGAAGAAGCCGGCAGATGTGAATTTTGAGTAAAGAATAGTGCGTTGGGGTATTTTTTGTTTGTTAGTTCGTCACTACAAGCAGGTGACAGGCCACAGATGTGATATACTAAGGATTTTATTAATTTTATTGCATTTGTCCCAGTCTATGGCCGCCAAGCTGGCTAGCTAACAACCACTACAGTATCACCGCGACCAGTGACTGTGTCAACTTTAGACCTTCATCTTTATAACTTATCACTACTTTATGAACTTCATGCACTGAAAATGACATTTTTGCTCAAATCCGGTGGATTTTACTCCAATAATCCCATGGAAGGTACCTATTAAATAACTTTACTTACTAAAAACAATATACGATAATACGATTACTGTAAGTAATTTTATTGCTAAATAAATTACTTAAGTACTTACCCTAAATTACTAATATTAATTTATCTCTTATAGCGGGTTTCATTGTAGGTTATTCACGTATTTTTCCGATTTTGTCCAACTAATTTATACAAAGGCAAATGCTTGTGAATGTGAGGCTCTTCCGTATTTGTTTGACTCAGTCACTAATACAAAACTTTGTATTCGTTTTATTTTAAGGTACAGATGGTCCGAACAGCAACCACAATGCGGAATCTCAAAATCCATTGAAGTTAGGTACTACCCCTGCAGACGCAGAACCCGATTCGAGTGGAATCGTAAGTAATAGTAATGCTGAAATGAAGGACCCACCGAAAAATACCAAATGTCTAAAGTCTCAAGATATTCATCTGAAAAGCACCAGTTTGGTAATTAAAACTGAGAAGAGATTAACTTCGCCTGATAAAAACGATACCGATAATTTCCTTCAAATCGACAGCGTTCAGAGTTTAAATCCAGCTTCAGTTTCAGCTGCATCACTATCCGAGTCTTCAAACCATTCGAATCAAAATTCATTCGCTGGCGAAAATGAAGAAAAGGATAACGACATTGAAAACTCCAACAATTCCTGGAGCCATAAATCTGATACAGATTCTAGGGATTCTACTCAGATCCTTGCGAAGTCTTCGGACGATTCTATCAACGAAGAACAGGGGAAAAGTTCAAGGTTCAGTTTTTCTTCAAATGGAAAGGAAAAAGAAAACAAAAGCGCGTATAAGTCCAAAGCAAGGTTGCCCTTTACGAGTGTAAAAATGAGTAAGCTTCTTCCATCCGCAAGGAAAATAGCAGAAAGTATTTCTCGAAAAATACCACCTAAAAATTCTCTCAGAAGTACTACCATTGACAATAGTAGTACTTCTGAATCTGAAATAGTGAGGAAATTTGACCCTGTCGTTGGACACTACTACGGCTGTCCAAAATGCCAAAATAAATTTGTGACCGCTGACTGTGTGAAAGAACATTTAACATCTTGTATGAGTTCTGGTGATCGCAGCCAACAACGAAGTGGGTCAAGTTCAACTTCAAATTCCAATCAAGGAGATACTAGTGAAGCGAAATATTTTTGTTCGATCTGCTCCCGTTCATTCTACTGGAAGGCCTCTTTTTATCGACACATGGAGAACGTGCATAAAACCGATGCTCGAAGTAGTAGCAGCATCATCGACGTGGACGATGACGAGGATGATAATGACGAAGACGACCCCCCTGTGAAAAGGCAGTTGCGAGATCGAACTGATTTTTCCAAAAAGAACTTCAATTGTGGTTTGGGCATTTGTCCACGAACTTTCGAAAATACGGTGGACTTGTATGAACATCGACGGAGTTGTCATGCCAACAAGTTAACGAAGGGACGGGGGGTGCCTTCGCCAAAAAAAGTTGATCCTAAAAGTGACCGTAGCTCCGGTACCGGTAGCTACAAATGTGATTTCTGTGACCAGTCCTTCTTTCTCAAGTCTTACCTGGAAGAACACGAAAAGACGCATGTGATTGAATATCCATACAGTTGTGAAATTTGTGCAGAGTACTTCAGTAGCACAGCAGATTTAAAAGATCACACTGACCAACACCATCCTACTGACCAGGGTTCCATTGGTAGTGTAAATACAGCAAGCTCTGTGAATTCGAATGAAACTTCTTCTCGACTCCGTAATCGAAGAAGACCTAGGGCTGAAGGACGCAAATCTGGAAATGTAACGGCATACGTCGAAATTGACTGAAGATGGAAATTGATGGCTACGTCAGAATTGGATTCCGCTATGTATAGACTAAAAACTACTTAAATTCTGAAGTACACTAAATAAATACAATTAGGTGTGCATTTCGTTGTATGTTTAATGCATGCACATTACTAACTAATTAGCTATTCTCTTGTTGTATGCTAAGTGCTGACCTTTTCGTGTAATTGTTTTGCAACTTTCTTAAATATCTGGTTATTAATGTAAGATATACCTTAATTTCTGATTAGTCAGAGTCCATTTGTTAAATACTCTTATACTAGTTTTAGTTTTTCATTATCCAAATTAACAACGAAGGAATGACAGAAACGAAGCAAAAAAAAACGGTTACTTTGAAAGAAGCGTTGTACCGGTACGGTAACCGAACCGTTACAGAAATTAACTGGGCTGTTTTACAGAAATTCGGATTCTTCCATTTTTTAATTTTTAAAACTAACCACACAAAAATTTGCTTTTATTTTTGTATTTAACGAAAGCATCGTAGATCGTAGAAGTTGAATGCAATCAAATTTGTATTAATTTTTTATAGTAAAGAACTACATAGTAGTTTATGAATTTGTTTTAATATTGGAGTTGGTAGTTGGAACTACTGATATACTTTCCTAATAATGCTGCAATTAATTTAAAATAATAACTAACTACAGATGATCTGTTAGAAATGTGTAGTATCTATTTAAGATTAGTTATAATAATTACGTCATTGTATTTGTATCATAAAATGAGTGTTTAATTTCGTATTGAATTGCATTTTTTAAATAAATAAACTGCTATGCTAAAATGCCACTCGACATCTGTATCAGCAAAGTAGGTACTTTACCATCGTGCTAAAAATGTAGCTAATAAACTGTAATTTAATTTTACACTCACTGTTTGTACGTAATCGCAAATTGCACTGACAATTAGCTGCATAAATTATTTATCGACGTGGCTGGTCTTTGTCCGGGAAATTGATGACGCTGCGGTTGATGGTGTTGGTTGTGGTAGGATGGTTTTATTGTGTCCTCTTAAATGCGGACTTAATCTACGAGCAAAATTGATTTGATTATGAATGAATCTGCTGATAGTATATTAGATTGGGTTAGGCACTGCTATCACACAACGATAGCAGATAAATTGATTTCCTATTTCTTTCCCACCTGTCGCATTTACCCTCACAAATCTACATACAAGTTTCGGAGGAAAATGATTGAAAAAATTACAATTTAATTGCATTGCAAATTGCAACCTATAGCATACACTACTACGGCCCCTGCCGCCACTGACTCATTTCTGTTTTAGGAATTTAGTAGTTCAAGTCCGATTAACTAAATGCGAATTTTTTATTTTAAACTGCAACATCTTCAAGAACTCGAGTAATGCAGGTAATTTTTTTAAAGTATTTTGGATACCTCAACCCCTTTTTGTTTAGCTACGTATCTACCTAGGAACTTGAATAACTTTTGTGATTACAAACTCACTTTGTTTTTTTTTTAATTTGGTAGTTTTTATTGTGGATTTGATAGTTTATTGTAATAATGCATTACATCAAACATGATAATGTATGAGGATACATTCATGTTTATCTCTAGAGGCGGGACAGCAGCTCAGACCTGTTCGATGAAGTGCTGGGAAGTAATCCAGGTAATTAATTTAACCCTAAATAAAAAACGAAGAGTGTGAAGAAACATAGTATATCATGTAAATATTATGAAAAAATATTTTTATTAAACATTTGTAGTAAAAATGCCATTGTTCAAATCTACTGTTTTGTGTGGTTTTGGAAAATTGTGGTTTAAAAATGAGTCTTGGATTAAGTTAACATTTTTAAAAAATATCTGTCAAAATTAGGCAGCATTTCTGTAGTGTGCTATCATTACAGTGCAAATGTTTGAATGTCATTTAATCATTTTGTAAGTTTTGGTTTTTGAAATACATTTTTCCTAAATTCATCACATTTGGAACGTGCGATTTAATTAAAATTCATACTCTTGAACCATTTCCTAGAAATCAACATTTACAAAAATGGTATTTAAATCTAACTTGAAAGTAAGCATTTTGAAAATTAAATATATGTACCTATGTAAGTTACTGGCAGACGGAAGAGTGCGTTAGAAACATTCAAATGTTAAAAAAAGTGTAAAATATAATTATTTTGTGTGTTGAGTTGGAGGGAAGGAGATGGGGATCGCGGAGCTGTTGGAAGACAGCACCGCCTTAAAGGGGAACTGGCAGCTCCTTGCCAAAATCTTGGGCGTCAGCGACGGCGGCAACAACATTTTCGGAGACGCCTGCGTCGCTGACACAGATTTCGTTGTGAGAGCGACACTAATTCTGAGAGACTGGGTCAAAGTTCAGAAGCGAGGGGCAACGCTGGATAAACTAACTGGGATTTTAAATGCTCGCAATGCCTTCGAGAGTGCTGGTGACTGGTCAAATAAACTCCATTTATTCAAGTAAAGCAAATTAATATTTTATTTAAATTGCTTCCCTTTAATTGCATGAATAAAATTGTAATTTAGCTCGAATAAAGAAAATGTTTATCCGCTCAGACACTTACGAAGAGAAATGGGAGTACCAAGACAGCGAGCAGTTTCCTACATCAAGTAATGAGCATTATTTTTATTATTTTTTATTTTTATTACTAAAATGTGTGTGTAATTAAATAATTTGGATAGTTTCAGGGAAAGAGAAGGAAATCGCGGATATTCTGGACGACAATCCCTCCTTCTGTCTGCACACCGAGCGGCTCTTCCTTCTGCTCAACATTCGCATCGAGTTCCTGCCTCTTTACGCCTCGTCCTCCCACGTCTTCATTAAGAATGCCAAGGACATTCTGGACCTCTGGAAGGAAGTCAATGTCAAAGGTGCGACGGTTCAGAATCTGGCCACCTTGTTAGTTCAAAATGGACATCCATGCACAGCCGGTATGATGCAATTTAAATTTATTTTAACTATACTACCTAGTTACTTTTGCAAGTACATATTATGAAGCACCCCAGCACAGTTTTAAAATGCTTTTTTTTTACAATTTGTACAGAAAAAATCAGAAAACTGCACTAGTCTTAATGAAAAAGGCCTCAAGAGTCAAACTGCGTTATAATTATGTGTTACTGTGTTATATGTGTACTGTAAGAAAACTGTATTAATGATTACTTCTTACAATTAAAGGCAAATTAGGTAATTTGTATGAAATCTAGTACACATCCGCAACTAAGAGTAAGTTCCTGAAAAAGCCAAAAAAAAGTCTGTCTTCATGTTAATTTAATTATATCTACCTAGTTAGATGTTGGTTTTGATGAAAAACTGAATGACTTGTGCTTTTTGCTAAAGTCAGCTTTTTGGAAATTAGCATTTTATTCAACTCTTCATCTGCATTTTCTAAATACTAAGTTAAAATCTACTTTTGTAAGTGCTTTACAATGCATGTGGATTTTTAAAATCTGATGTATGATAAAATCCTTATTTTCGGAAATCTAGTGTTGTTCAAGTCAAGTGTATGAAAAATGAAAAACAATACAAATCCGCATTAATTAAAATGTATTATCTTTCAAGTCGCAAATTGTCTGTTTTTATAGAATCGTAAAAGTTTATTTGCTAGCACTTTTTTCCGGTGCTCATCATTGCTTACATTTAGCGATAAATTGGACTTGACTGATTGAAATTGAACTATCAGCTACAGGCCAACCTTCGCACAATGGATATTTCAAAACACAAATTATTTTCCTATGAAAGAGTAAATCCTTAAGAAGTTCAAGTGTTTTTTTGCAAAAGAAGGGGTTTTAGGCAAGCTAACTTTTCAAACAAAAATTAAATGCAGCAATTCTATTCAAAATTAGGTGCTTTTCTATTATTTCTGAATTGCAAAAAAAAGGAAAATGCTGGGAACCCAGCACTCTTATTCACTAATTACATTAATTTTACATGCAATTAAAGCTACACTACAAGTCTTCCTTATTTCATCGTTACTTCTTCCGTGAGGGAAGAGTGCTAGAAAGAAAGATTTCTTGTCTCATTTGAGTTTACAACGATTTTAGTGGATGGGAAGGGAGCTAATTGGTGTGAGCACTTAATTAATTTCCCACCAACTATCAGTCAGTCAGTCGTAACTTTATAAGGCAACCGTTTTCAAAGATTATTTACGTGTTCCTTCTATTCTCATTGACATTAGCGGGAACGGGGAAACCATTTTTAGGACGTCAATGGACCACAATAAACAGTTCATGCACCGCACATTAAGATTTATAAGTTGGCAAAAGCAGACAAGCAGTAGTTATTTAGTTTTTAGCTTAAACTGGAGCTAATTCAAATTGTTTCAATTGCATGAATTGCATAATGCTGCATAAATTAAAACATAAAATTGAATTAACGTGCATCTACTTAATTATGCATTGCATAATCGCGATGGCCTGTAGCTTTGCCTTACAAACAGAAAGAACAGAGAGGAACGTCCGTACAAAAATACGAATCCTCAACTTTCAACTTCTGCGAACTTCCTGATGCGTCTAAGCACCCACAGTCATTTTGTGTGAGGCGTTCCTCATAAATTTAGTTCACGGAGTTCAAGATTTATAATAAGTCTAGCTAACTGACTAAACTACTATAGGCAAAATTAAGAGGGAAATTTTAACGTAATTTCTGAGCAATCCCCGTTGCAGTTCCCTTACTTAAGTGCATTATTTTGCTGGCCATGTGTGCATTAAGTCCTGGAAGCCTTTTGAGTTTTTAGTTGTTACTATTTGGCTCAAAAATATGTGGAAATTAAAATGACGTCAGAGTGTGTATTCTGTGGTATGTACGTGCGTGCTTCTTGAGCGTGCAAAGGTTTCCCCGAACGTTGTTATAATTGCAATGTTTTTAATTGATAAATCCGTAGAATTTTCTCACAGAAAATAATCAACGCATTTTTACGAGCAAGTTGCAACTAATCCGCCTCTTGTACTCGCACACTATGCAAATTTAGGTATTTTTTTGTACAGGTGCTCCGTACTAGTTATGTACTTGAATGCGGTGCTGTATAGCTAGAGCTTATCCAAAAATGTAATCATCGCACACGTGCTATTTCACACCAGTATCAGTAGTGTATATAAGTCGACATTTTTGCGAGCTTTACCCCAGTTACTAATGTATTTCCACAAGAAGGCAGTTTGTTAAAATGTGGTCTTCAAAGTTAGAAAACTTGGTTTTTAAATTGTGCCAAACACACAAAATAACAAAATTACAGCCAAAATTGATAATTTCGCGATTTTTCAAGACACCATCTTATTCTTGTACCAACCTACACACTCAAACCCCCCAAGTAAATAAGGGCCTACCTTTACAAAATTCTAGCTCAAATGATGAGAATCCCATCGAAAATGCGAGTAAAACTAAAGCGTCTGTTCCAGGAAAAAAGCAGAAAGCAAGTCTATTAAGT
>JAQFZC010005702.1:0-13695 GCA_034695205.1 Dicyrtoma fusca
CATCAAACGGCAATGTGCCAACCCAAAGGGCAGCGTTCCAGGGTTGGCACCTAGTTAACATGTTATTCTATGCTCTGATTTCAGCTCTTGCTAGAGTTTACACAGTTTCGTACAATCGTCCACGACAGGCTGATGATGACTGCGAGTGCGAGTGAAGCGTGTATGGCAAAGCCATACGACAAGCTCTTTCAGTTTCTCTTGCAGTTTAGTTCTGAATGAATACATTTCTTAATTACTTCGTACATTATGGTTGTGACTGGATGCTTGAGTGCTGCAGACAAATACTAATAATTATTAATTATATTATGTAGGTTTCATGTGGTTTTAATTAAAAAGTCCAAGACTGCATGTTAATAGCGATTATTGGTTCAAATGCGTATACGCCAAAAAACGGCCAAAATTTCTTGTGTTCAATCGCCATCCTATTAGATATTTGTAAGCTTGATTAATTAAAGAAAAAAAGTACCTATGTTCATAAATAACTTAAAACTAAAAACGTTTTAGATCAATTCGTCAATCAGTATGAAGAAATACTCGAGAATTGGACGATATATTGTACTGAATGAAAATAAAGCACTTTTAGATAGCATTTTGTATCGATCAATAAGCTAAAAGTTTGCTCGCACTGAAATACTTTGCTTGGCCTGGAGTGTGCCGGTCTATAAAAAGATAAATAAAATTAATGTAATTATAGCATTACAGGTACATCACTTTCCAAAAGTATTGTATAGTATGTGTGCATTACATATCGTCGGCGAAGAAGCATTCTGACGAAAGACAAGCGTATCCTAAAAGTCATTTATTGGTGTAAGCACCAACATTCAACTTAATACCTGGTTGAGAAAATAGAAAATAGTGCTAAAATACCGCTTTAAAACTTTTTCTAAATAGTAAAAACATTACTTTTGCACTTTTTTAAAGTTGTAAAAATTACATTTTTGCACTTTTTAGAAATAGTAAAAATATTACTTTTGCACTTTTCAAAAATAGTAAAAATTACATTTTTTCACTTTTTAGAAATAGTAAAACTTCCATTTGCACTTTTCAAAAATAAAGAAACTGCTATTTGTACTTTTCAGAAATAGTAAAACTCCTATTTGCATTTTTCAGACATTGTAAAACTGCTATTTGAACTTTTTAAAAAACAGCAAAACTACTATTTACATTTTTCAGAAATAGTAAAATCGTTGGGCAATCGTCAGAATGCTTCGTGACCAGCGATAAGGCTGTATGTAGCATCTTTTTAAGCTTTTATTTTCTAGCTTGCGTCCGTCTACATTTGCCTTTTTGGAGTGGAAGCCTCTTCCTAGAGTAGTTTTTTTAATCTAATCTTACAATGTTTTTGTATCTGTAAAAGGTAAAAGGCAAAAGCTAGCTGAAATGAAATTATAGGTAAGTGCCAAACACATAAAGTACATATGATATAATATGTATTGGTACATAAAAAAACGAAAATGAAAAAAGTAATACATAATAGGCTACATACATACAGAATGCTTCGCTGGAACCTTTTTGCCTGAATGTGACACTCCATGATCATGACTTTAACAGCCTTTAGCCTCTAAATTGTCACTTCTCATTTGTCTTCTGTCCACTTCACCAGGCTCCGGACTCCGTTCCCTACGTCAGTGCAGTACACGCGTTCAAGGCAGAAATTACGGACAAATTCCAAAGAATGGCACCAACTCGCTGGGGAATCTTAAGTGCTGGGAAGATCAGCCATGACTTCTGTGTAGGAGTTGCCACCTTGTCACCCGAAGAACATCAGTTGGTGGCTGTGGCCGCCAGAAATCTCGATTCGGCCAAGGAATTTGCAAACACTCACAAAATCCAAAATGCCTACGGATCCTACGAGGAACTTTGCAAGGACTCCAATGTGGGTGAGTATAGTCCCTTAAATAGTAAAGTCAAACAGATTTTCTAGCCCTTCACTTTTTCAAAACGGTAATCTATGTAGTTTTGACCTTTTTGAAAGTTCTAGTTGCTATTTTTGACGTTTCTGAAAGTGTTGGCTACTAGTCTTGACCTTTTTGAAATTGTTAATTTCTAGTTTAGACCTTTTTGAAACAGTTGCTTACTAGTTTTGACCTTTTTGAAAGTGTTGCTTACTAATTTTGACCTTTTTGAAAGTGTTACTTACTAGTTTTGACCCTTTTGACAGTGTTAGTTCTCCTATTTTGAATGTTTTTGAAAATATTAATTTCTTGTTTTGAATGTTTTTGAAGAAGTTAATTTCTTGTTTTCACCTTTTTGAAAAATTAAGTCAAGTTGTACAGTAGAATAAACACTTTTGCAAAGCATTCTTTCGATGTTTTCCCACTTCTGCATAGGTTACAGTCTTAGTAATGAGAAAAAATATTCAAAAATGAACTTTTTACATAATTCTTTACACTACCATTATTTCGACAGACGTGGTTTATGTGGGAACCATCAATCCCCATCACCTCCGCTTTGCCAAATTAGCTCTGGACAATGGAAAGGCTGTTTTGTGTGAGAAGCCCCTTTGCATGAATGTGAGGGAAACGAAGGAGCTCATCGAATATGCTCGGAGCAAAAATTTGTTTTTGATGGAGGTATACATAGTTTTGAAATCATTTATAAATTGAATTTTAATCAACTAGGTCCAAAGTTTATTTATGTCTAATAAGTACATTTACAAACGATCATTTCGTTTTCGATCATGTCTTAGGCAATCTGGAGCAGATCTTTCCCAGCCTACAAGAAGCTCAAGGAAGAGTTGGACAAAGGGACCATCGGGGAGGCCAAGCAAGTCATCGCCAGCTTTGGAGTTAAGATTGACGGGGTGGATCGAGTCAAGTAATTAAATTTAAAAAAAACACAAAAATTAGTTAAAATTGTGCTTCTTTACAAAAATTGTTGAATCTTCAGTCATTTTATATTGGTTTAGGTAATAATAATAATTATTATTATTGATTCCTACAGTTTGAAAGAACTTGGTGGTGGAACTGTATTGGATTTGGGTGTGTACTGCACTCAGCTCACATCTTTGGTCTTTGGTGGGGAGAAACCGGAGAAGATCATTGCGGGTGGACATTTAAATTCCCATGGAGTGGATGAGAGCACGAGCTCCACTTTGATTTATTCTGGAGGCCGAACTGCCACGCTTCTAACTCACGCCAAGGTCAATTTGCCCTGTGAGGCTCTCATCGTAGGAACCAAAGGAACTATGCGGGTATTTACTTCTAATATTTCTGACAAAAACTAAAATTTTATCATTTATTTTGTAACTATATACAATTAATACAATAATTTATATTATTTGACTGTAGCTTCCATCCCAATTTCACTGCTCGACTAAATTGGAAACACCCACCGAGTCCTTCGAGTACCCTCTTCCCGAAACTACGATGAAGATGAACTTTAATAACAGCCAGGGTCTGGCTTATCAGTGCCATGAAGTTCGCCGGTGTTTGCTCAAGGGTATGATCGATTTTCATAGACAATAAATGTTTCTATTTAACATTTTAATTTTACTGTAATCGTGATTCTGATAGTGGTTTACGTATTAAATTATTAAATATTAATGATAGTGATACTTTTTGTTATATAGGTTTGACAGAGAGCCCCGTCGTGTCCCACGCAGAGTCGATTACTATTGCTGAAATCATGGAGTCGATTAGGAAGCAGGTTGGAGTTGTTTACCCTCAAGATTAGTCAGTGGACTGGTCGTAGTCGTAAAACATGATTGTATTGAAATAATTCTGAAGGCAAATAAAAATCCAGATTTTTTTCCAGGTGTGTTCTCCTATAAAGAGCGTATCAACAATTTATTCAAATAAAAAAGGGGCCTTAAACGTTTCCTAATTGTAAGAGCAAACAGTCTTATCTGCATTTTATTTACTTGACGTGTTTCCTCGAACTTATTGCTATTGCATACTCAGCATTATAATAAATTATCGTGTACTTCATTTTTAATTAGGCTGCACATAATAAATCTCGAACTAAAGATACTTGACATTGTCACATTGTCAGGCAACAAGTCTAGTAATTTTGAGATATCATAAGTTGTTACACATCGCGAGTGTAACTACAAAGTGACCTAAGTCAAGTACTGGACTTCGGCCACTTTGCAGTTAAGATTTGAGTGGACACCGGCCACTTTGCAGTCACACTCACGATATGTACTCTCAGCATCACTGGCTTCGATGTATGCATGATTCGTCACTAGAGCTTTAAAACTGTGAAGAATTGTATTGTGACTAATTACTACTAGGTACTGGTACAACTTTTATAATTTACAATAAAATTAATGATTAATTATTACATATTTAAAATGGTACCTATACAATTAAATAAATAACTATTGTAGTGCAACTATGTACAATTATTTTCCAGTACGTACTATTGAAAAACGTTAAAGCGCATTTTACACTTTTTTAAATTCATTAAAAAGTCGCTTTGCCCTTTTCAAGAATCGCTGGCAAGCCATTTAACACTGCAAAAAACGTAACGAATCGTTTGCACTTTTCCAAAATCGTTAACACCTAAGTCATTTAACACTTTTTGAAAAAAGTAAAGTCATTTTGCACTTTTTGAAAAACGTAAAAAGTCGTTGAACACTGTTTTAAAAACAAAAAAGTAAAAAGTCATTGCCCCCACAATTAAACCAGCTTTCAGGCATCCTTGAATTTTTTTTAGTTCAGTCACCTCTAAAACTTAAACTACTGTCCGGCACTGCAATTAAACTAAATTACAAAATCATTAACTAATTTTTAATATTAAATTCCAACTGCTTGTATATTATGTAGGTACATACTTCCGCCTAATATTTCTCCACTTTCCAGTGCTTCACACTGTTTACTCGATATTTTGTATTTGGACATTAAAAAGTAAAGGGCAACACCGAAGAAAGAAGGTCCGGGTTTGCAGTTTCATTCGTAGTAAGTATAAGTAAAACGTTCATTATTGACTTAACCTATGACCTAGGTAGGTACTTCTAAATGAATCATCGGAAGGTCGAAATAAGACTTAAAATAGCCTTCAAAACTAGAATGCGTTCAAAATCAATCACAGTTGCCTGGTGTTACCGTATACCTACGTCTACTAATTATTGCTTGAATAATAATTATGAAATAAATTAATAAACTAATAAGGAATCAACAATGGCTTTGCGGTGGGGGATCCTCGGTGCGGGTTTCATAAGTGGAGATTTCTGTATTGGATTTTCTACCCTTCCCCCCGAAGAGCACAAGCTAGTAGCAGTTGGTGCAAGGAAAATTGAAGATGCAGAAAAGTTTGCCAAGGAGCAGGAAATTCCAAAAGCGTATGGATCCTACGAAGAATTAATTCAAGATTCTGAAATAGGTATGTAAATACGATCATAATCATATCGTCAACCGTGAACTAACTATTGCTAATGTGTGCTTATTTTATTTAACTTCATTAATAAAGTTATTATTTCAGCAATCAAATGGGTAATATTATCGTAATTCGCTTTATTTTTTAACCTTTTTTAAAGATATAATTTACCTTGGGAATATTTCTGCTCGTCACTATCCATGGGCTAAAATCTGCTTGCAGAATGGGAAGCATGTTCTTTGTGAAAAACCGTTGTGTGTCAATGTCAAGGAGACGAAAGATTTGGTGGAGTATGCCAAGAAGAAAAATCTATTTCTAATGGAGGTGAGTGTCTACTGTTGACAGTAAAAATATAAAAAATATTACGTACCTACTTAAAGAGTACCGTGTCATTTAAATTATCTACAGTTATATTTTTCTGTGGTTTTGGGGGCACTAGGCCATTTGGAGCCGTCACTTTCCTGCCTACCACAAGTTGTCAGAAGAGTTGAAAAACAAAACTATTGGGAAGGTGCTTCAAGTTATTGTTCCGTTTGGAATTCCGAGTTCAACTGGCTACCGTCTCAAGTTGGTGAAAATTGTCGAAAATTCTAAAAAACAGTTATGATGATCTTTCTACAAAGAATCCGTAATTCATTTAGTGATGCTTCTTTAGACCCCGAGTGAATGGAGCAGGTACTATGCTTGATTTCGGGATTTATAATGTTCAGTTAGCGTCGTTAGTGTTTGGTGGGGAGAAGCCAGTCTTAATTCGAAGTGCCGGGCATCTAAATGAAGATGGTGTGGACGCCAGTACGAGCTCCACGGTAATTTATTCTGACGGTAGAACTGCCACGCTCCTTACCCATTCGAATGCCGAGCTCTCAAATGACGCTACTATTGTTGGAACTGAGGGTACAATCAAGGTCAGTGGCCATGATTCTATTCTGCTATAGAATGTCAATGCAATAAATTGTTTATGTAATTAAAACACTAGTGATTAATTTTGGTATTAATCGCCGTAGGTTCCTTTCCCATTCTGGTGCCCAAACAAGCTAGAAACACCGTCCGGGCTCCATGAGTTTGAGATACCAAAAGCAGCCAAGAAACCAGCCCTATTACATAGTGAGGGACTATCGTATCAATGTATAGAAGCTCGTAGGTGTATTCAAAATGGTGAGCACGCAATAAAGTTTTTAGTTTTTTGCAATATTCATTTATTTTTGTTTGTTTTTTACGAGTTTTGTTTTGTAAGTATGATTTAGCGCGTGCTAGTACTTTAATTATGAGATTAATGCCGACTATAAATACATTTTTAAAGCATGCTGTGATTTTTTTTAGGATTAATTGAAAGTCCGTTCATGTCCCACGAGGAATCAGTAACAATTGCAGAAATTTTGGAAGAGATTAGGAAGCAAGTCGGAGTTATCTATCCCGCTGATGAGAATCTGGTATCGGATGAACAAAAGTTAGAAGTGTACGGCGTCATTCCTCCTTCAAACTAAGCAATAGCAAAATGCTAAAGTGGACAATTAAATTGTTATAAAATTGTAATGGTTTAAGTTTCTTAGAAATGCCATTTGCAATTTATAGCAGATTAAAATTTTGTGATTCAAAACCAACGGTGTTCTTCAAAAGGTGATCTAAAATAAAACACAAGGGTAGACATATCCTTATGAATGCAAGGAAATTCTGAAAATATGTTCAAAGAAACATAACTTGTATGTTTAAAGCACTTTTTTGCATCAAAACGTTAATTCACCAAATCAGTGGGATTGGACCCGCAGAATTACATCTGTAGCATCAATCTATTTACGTGATTTAAACCAACTGAGACACCAATTGCGAAAATAAATGATTTCAACTTTATTTGATTCATAAATGTATACAGCAATAATCTTGACGGCTGATTCAAAAGAATCTCCGTATGACTAGGCGAAAAAAGGCATTGCGGTAGGTAAATTGGGGTAAATATGTTGCTTGACCAAAAGTTATCTTTAAGAACTATCTAGTTTCACGATCTGATTAGTACGCTTGACTATAGCTGTATGCGTGTCCATGTCCATGTCCATGGTGATTGCCGTGGCTGTGTCCATGGTGATTGCCGTGGCTGTGTCCATGGTGGCTCCCGTGGCTGTGTCCATGGTGGCTCCCGTGGCTGTGTCCATGTCCATGGTGGCTGCCGTGACTGTGTCCATGTCCATGGTGGCTGCCGTGACTATGGCCGCTATGTCCGTGTCCGTAGCTTGGACCAGCATTATTCCATCCCCAACCCCATCCGTTGCCGTGTTCAACTGCGCTATTTTGACCCCAGCCCCAGCCATTTCCTGACTGACCTCCGTAGTTGGAGGCTCCGTGACCCCAACCCCATCCATTGCCATGTCCGTAGCCTGAGTTACCACCAGCAGCCCCTTGACCATTCCAACCCCAGCCCTGCGAGTAGACTTGTCCATGGCCATAACCGTGACCGTGACCGTGGCCATGACCGTGGCCATGTCCAATAGAGTGTCCGTGTCCGTGTCCGTGCCCGTGTCCGTGCCCGTGCCCGTGCCCGTGTCCGTGCCCGTGTCCGTGCCCGTGTCCGTGTCCATATCCGGCAATCCCGCGTTTCGTCAACGCATCGTTCATTTTGTCTTCATCGGCAGCAGCTGCTTTCGATTCCTCTGCCGTACTTAAGGCAACCAGGGCAGCAAAAGTAGCGGCCACAAGAATAAACTAAAATGAAACAAATTAAAAAATAACAATTAAAAAGCACTCTTTCCAAAATTAGTCCAGTAAACTTCAGTATAGTAAAATAAATGCTTTTTTGCTACTAGAACTTGTCTTACAACAAATTGCTTGTTCATTTTGCTTCTTTACAGTAGTTGTTTCCTTGTTTCTGTGAACTGAGAACGTTTCAAATTGAATGTGTAAAGTGTTCAAGAAACATTTTCCTTTATATACAAGGAGCTTAAGTGTGGTTTGAATAAGGTGTCGATGTGTTGAATCGTATGTAGTAATCAACGTTGCATTGATCTGGGGGGAAGGTACCGATTACACCGTATGTCCGTAAGTACAAGCAGACGCGTAAACTAATAAACTAATAAAAAATATCATAAAGTACATTTATCACAAGAGTCGAAACTTCATTTTTTAAAATCTTAAATTGTTATCAGAATCAGACAAATAAAGGCAATAAAATGAATTGGATAACACAGTACACAGGGAAAAGTTCATTCTAAAAGTGTGGATAGTTTTCACAGGTACTTTTGTACATTATTGTACTTACACATCCGCTTAATGAAGTAATTTTTGGGATTGTTTATGTTTACACTGATAATGATACCGCATGTTGGAGAGCTCTGATCTGTATTGATGCCTACATACCATGTAAATCCTTGCTAACAGTAAGCATAAATAGTTGCATACAAAGGGATAGTATAGTTAGTATAGTGCAAAGGTATAAGTATGCGTATGCTTGGTAGGCTAATTAAACTAATTGCTTCTGATTTCACTTCAGATACTTCCACGTTTACAGCCATACAGTTTATTTTCATCATTTATCACGTAAATCGATCGCCTCAGCACCCAAGTTTCACCAATTTCACATAAAGGCAATGCAAAAATGCGCTGCCTTTTAAAAACATTCTCTTAAGCAGTAGAATTACACAAATTTGAAATTACAGTAATACTAACTGTAAAATGAAAAATCAAAAGTTAATTTAGCAAAAAATACTTGCTAATTAGTAGCATAGCTAATTATTGCTGCTTAGAAGGTAGTTCATTTAAATAACTGTTGCATAACATTTGCAACGATTGAACGATTGAAGTTACAAGTCCAGAGGCAAGATTGTAAACTTAGTTAGGTAGAGATTACATGGGAAATCAAGTTTTCTACCTCAATCAATTGGGAATAGTTCTGATTTAAATTGTAATTTCCGTTTCTGCACTAATAATATATTAAAATTGTAGTAATAACTTTCAATCTAAAATAACTAATTAATGAATAACACTAGTCATCCTGTGCAAAATATACCTAACAGAACACAGGAACACGTAATGTTAAACTCTTATCAGAGCAGAGCAAAAAACAAAAGTTTAAAACTACAAGCCATAAGCATATTTACAAGTACATATGTATACCTACAATATTTCCTAACGTGCGAAACGAATACAATATCCTTATATTTATCTGCACTTTTTGTACTGCAATACAAACTTCCACAAAGATTTGGAGCTGAACTGAAGTTGCTTGCCCTTATGATGGACTGGTCCTGTGCACATGCATGAATTTTGAATTTATTCTAATGGTAAGACATACGAATAAATTCAAATTATGATAATAATATTTTATTTTTATAAGTGATAACCGTGATAAGGCATACAAGAGCCAAGTAGGTATTTTCAAAATACATATGTAGGTAATAATATTTATATTAAGAGTGACTAGGGAGTTACATAGAACGAAATAATCTTTGTTATGGTGAACAGACTTGATTAAATTATTCACAGGAACCCGAATACGAGTATCACTAGCAAGAACTAGCAAGATGATCGTTTTTTTTACAAACTTTCAAATCTGGTTTTGTATATTCTTCATACATACGCATGGGCAAAGCCTTACAACAGTTATAACCTTTCTAAAATGAGTGAAACCGTGTTTTAAAACGTTTTTTAAAAATGTGTGAGCAAAAGAGTTTTGCATTTTTTAAAAGTGGCAATAACTCGTTTTGCTCTTGGTTAAAATGCGTTTTTTGTAACACTTTTTAACCTATTCGGAACTGGGAAATCATGAAGTCGTTTGGTGTTTATATTACAAATGAACATTTTCAAAAAAGCCAAAACTAGAAGTCAACGTTTTCAGAAAGATCAAAATTAGAATTGAAAACTTCTTAAAAGATCAAAAAGTAGAAATGGGCACTTTTAAAAAAGCCAAAACTACAAATCAACAATTTATGAAAGATCAAAACTAGAATTCAGCATTTTCAAAAAGGTCAAAACTACAAATCAACGTTTTCAAAAAGTTCAAAACTAGAAACGAACATTTTTATAAAGGTGTAAAACTACATGTATTGCTATCTCGAAAAGGTTAAGAATATTAAAAAAACGTATTTTTTGCTTCTTGAAATGCAAACAAAGCTTGTATTTTTTTGGAATGTCATTCAACAACATCTGGAGACCGCCTATTTCTCTGAAACGTCTTCGATCACATCTGGAAGGCGCAGTTTGTGCGTACTTCATCTGTGACTGGGATGCCCATGGCTGCTCCAGGATACAGGATGATGACCTCCGTGGCTTGCGGGTGGGGGTGAAGGGGCGGGGATCCAGCACCAACCCCATCCCCATCGTTTCCCATGATGACTAGGGCTTGGACTACTGGGGCTCCAACCCCATCCATGGGTCGGGGTGGGAGCCGGAGCCGGAGGTGGCTGACCCCAGCCTTGGCACTGTCCACAAGATGGAGGATCCGGGTCCTCCCAGCCCCAAGAAGCCGCCCAGCCGGTACTGTGACCTTGACCGTGACTTTGTCCCCTCGGAGACCCATGGCCATGGCCAGAAATACCGCGTTTCATCAACCTCTCCATCTTAGTTCCCTCCACATCCCTCCGTCCAGCCACAGTAGTAGTACAGATAATGCTGACCACAGCAGCTAAGGTGGCCAACACTCTTATCTAGAATTCCAATAAACAAAACAGCAAAATTAAATTCAAAAATATTTTTTTAAATTGTGTTTTACTAACAGATATTATATTAATCGCTGCTGAAGCGATTAAGCTGTGCAGTCAGTACAGTCCCCACTTAAAAGCACTATGATGACAGTCCAATTACCCTTTAACGTCATTTCAACGTCAGTCCCACCTATCAGGCAGTCAGTTTTACCTCTGGGTTACAAAAAGTGTAGATACAACTTTTAAGAAATTTGTAAAATGGTAAATCAGCACTTGCAACTTTTCAAAAATACAAGAGCTGATATTTTACCCTTTTCAAAAGTTGCAAAATCTCCATTTAACCACCTTTTAACAAGCTGTAAAACTTCTATTTGCACCTTTTCAAACACTGTAAAACCTCCATTTACACCTTTCAAAAGCTGTAAAACCTCCAGTTACACTTTTTAAAAAGCTGTAAAACCTCCAGTAAAACTTTTTAAAAAGTAGTAAAATCTCCAATAACACCTTTTCAAAAGCTGTAAAACCTCAATTTAAAGAATTTAAACCTTCTCAAAAGGAGTAAAACTGCTATCTACACTTTTTCAAAAGTAGTAAAACTTCCATTTATACACTTTACTAAAACTGATAAAGCGGCTTTTACTCCTTTTGTAACCCAGGTCCAAAGTGAACTACTTGAACTTAAGTCAAAATCGCCGAACTTATTATGTCAGAATACTTTTAAGCGAAGACCAGATTTATGCCACAATGCTTCGTCACTACGACGGTATGCTTACACATTTCTTATTATTCATTCTTTTCGTAGTTACTCAGTTCTTTCTTGAGCTAAGACACCTCAAGTGCTGAATGAAAAAAATCACCTGCAATTCGGGCTTATATAGTAAGATTGCAATCAAATCGCAAAATGCAAATACCTACGCAAGCTGCTATCAGTATAACTGAATAATTGAATTAACTAATTCGATTGTAACTGTAACGGTATAACCCGCATGAAGACATCGGTAATCCATAATTTCTTTTCTTTACCTAGCGTTAAATGTAGGCATAATGCTGCATGCTGCATTTACGGGTTGTGAGAAACTGAGAATATTCTTTTTTTCCCTTTATTAATACAAATAATGAATACTACTTGTCTATGCACCACTGCCCACTTTGTCACGTCAAAAGCAAGCTTTCATTATCAAATTTCTTGGTACTGCACAAAACGTGGCATGTAATTCATTTTTATGACCACTCCTTTAACCCTTTATGATTTAATCATGTTCGTGCCTTTTAAAACAGTAAACTAATAGGAATAAGGTTATCCTGCATGACCCCTCCAATTATCCCACAATACGTATTTTGTACAAGCTATAAATACTAGCGCATGCAAGGATTGCGATTGGTGTAAATTGCTTATGAATATACGAATACAATTCTAAAGTGCATTAATTTTAACTTTACGAGAGTGTAAAAAATCGGATTACAATCTTGAGCACTCCAGTTCTTCTGATCGCACTTGATTTAACTATTGAAAGCTTGACTAAATCACGTCGCAGAAATCGAAAAAGTGTAAACGTGTAAACGGAAAAAATTGCAGAAGATGAGCTAGTATTCAAAAATTACGTACTTGAACAAAAACTATACAGTTAGGCAGAAAACAAAGCACAAATTGTAATCTAATTAGAGATAAAAAACTACACTTAGTGAACATAGCCCATAATGAATGGAAAGTTAAATCAAGTCACTTTTGCTTTTTTAGAACCAGACCAGCTCTGCCATATTTTATTGCCATCATCAATGCATTGTCTTTAATGGGAGGGCGACCTTCACCGTGACCCTGACTAGTTGTTTTCAATACGAAATTCTTATTAAAATGGTGTCATATGGACGATGGACCATTCAGGCATACTCCACGATTACTTCTGGCATTTTCCTGCCGTAAGTTTCTTCTCAAAAAGCCGTAATTGACACATTTCTTGTTCTATTCGCAATGTAATAGAAGCTCCCAACTGTTCTTCAAGAATCAAGATCAATAATCGAAACATTTCTAAAAAATCTGGGCTACTTCACTGCCAAATTAATTTGTGGGGAACCTCTCCTATAATTATAGACTCGTGTGAGCCAGAAAGCCAGCCTTACAATCTTCAAAATTTGTCTTTGACCTGTCAGTCAATTTTCTACTTGTGAACCCTGAATGCACTACATACAGGTATGACTGCCATATATGTATATAGCGCTACCACTATATAGTTTTTTCTATAAAAGATTGTATATTTTGTTATTTTGACCAGGATTGACCGACGGACGTAATATAGTAAAAATATATCCCTAATTTAAATGAAATTCTTTATTTGCCCTTGGCTTGATCCGCATCATAGTATAATATAGTAAAAAGGAAGATAGTACGTATCAAGTTTAAATACATAATGCATCAATCGTAATCAAAATCGCCATCGTACGAGGGGAGGTACTTGTTCACACAGCTATACTTATATAGAGAGTTGAATGCCGAGGATGAAATTGTTTGTGTCAGTTTTTTGCTCTCATTGATTTTGACCATAGATGACAAATGGCGAATTAATATTAATTACTTTCAATTTGCATCAGCTCTGCATCTTTTGGCATACAGGATTTGAGGGGTATGCCAAAGTATGTAGCATAATAAGTAGTGATGAAATAACAAGGATAAAGGGCTCACCAAATTTATGTAGAAACTCACACAGTTTTGAATGTGTAGTTAATTTTAATAGTAATTAGCGCAACGCGTTTC